>CM035160.1:125277158-125567612 GCA_020205615.1 Panax quinquefolius | reverse complement strand
TGGATAATGAAGAGAATTGTGTTAATGTTTTTAAGAGGTTTAGAAGCGGAGATACGCCAACATCTTATTTCTCATAAAGCGTATGTATTCAGATGTTGTAAATAGGGCTCATTAGTGGAGCGCGATAACGAGTCAACGCAACTAAAAAGAGAGCAAATTGACAAAATTATAATACCAAATGAGAGTAGTCATCGAGCGGTGGACAATGGCGGAGGGAATCAATGTGACCAGATATGGTAACCACTTTGGTGGTAATCGTAATCAAAGTAATAAGAATGGACATTTCAAGAAAAGGAGATTCAACAATGATGGAAAGACGCCAAGACCAAAGACTTCGTTGTTAAGGAAGGAGAAAGACCACCTATTATATGCTTCAAATGCGAGAGAGGACACATCATCCAATCATGCCATGCCGCAAATCCAAAACATGTTATAATTGTGGAAGAGAAGATCACTTAGCTCGATTTTGTCATTTCATCAAGACAAATTCAACTAGGATGGAGGGGCACCAAAGGTCATTCCAGCATAAACCAAAGCCTAGTAGTTTAAGAGAGAGCATTTTTTTTTTTTTTGACGAGGAACCCGATTAAAATTATCATGGGTAAGTTAATCATAAGCTCTTGCGAAGTCTATACCATGTTAGATACCAGCCTACCCACTCTTTTATTTCACTAGTTGTGTTCAACGCTTAAATTTGACTCAAGAAGTTAAACTTTGACTTATTGGTTGAAACTTCGTTAGTAAGAGCCTTCGTTCGCTTACTATTTTTAAATCTTGTTTGATTCAAATAAACATTTTCACGTTACTTCGTCGATCGTCTTTTTTGAAAATACTTGCCTTTGAGGTAATTTTTGAAAACGATTGATTAACTACTTATTATTCTTTTTGTAAGGTTGTTAGCTTTCATATTCCTAACCAACCCGTTATACTTAATTCAAAGTAACCAAACCCAAAGTTAATCACTATTATATCAAGCCATAAGTAAAGAGCCTCGATCCTTTCGTTGTTGACTTCTTTGTGTGGAATGCAAGAAGCCGACTTTTCTCAGAGGCGACATCGTGAATGAAGATGGCAAGTTTATAGGTATCATTGTGAGGTGCTATCTAGGTTAAGGGATAGAAGTCACGATTAGTATCAATGTGACGTATTATCCAAGTCTTGGATGAGAGTCACAGTTTTGAATGATATTTCTATTATTAATAAATTTCTGGCGATTCTTGAAGATTTCCTAGCCTACCTAGAGCGTGAAATCGAATTTTGTATTGACCAAAGATAAAACCCATTTCTTAAACCCTCAAGTATTTCTTCAACTAAAATGAATAGGTTTCGTGGTTTATGATGAAAGTCATAATAAAAGCATTGGACTAATGAAAATCATGGGTATACATGGTATTAGTAAGTGTTATGATGAGTTATGTTGGTTAGTATGTGAAAACATGAAAGTTTCTTGAAAATCACAAGGAGTTAAAACCAGATTTTGGTGAAAAACGTAATATGAAATTCAATTGACCAAATCTCTTATTATATTTTGAATTTTGAGTGTGGTCAAGTCCTAGAGTTAGATCTATGAGTTACCTAACTAATCCAAGTGGAATCAATGAAAAAGGTGTTGTAGATTTTCGTGAGGACTGATTTTAGCAAAGGAGTCAAAACTTCAAAATGTCCAAAAAGCTGCTGCCACGTTTTTGTAAGGGCTGTTTCGGCCACTTAATTAGTAAGAAAAATTCAGGCCTTTTGGGACATAAAAGTATATGTTATAAAGTACCTCCTGCCCAAAAATGAGCTCATTCTGACTTAAAATGAGCAAGTTATGACCATTTCAATATTTAGGTTTTTTTGATTTAAAAATGCTATAACCGGAGTTCTATAACTCAGATAACCATGAAATTTAAATCGAGGCTCACATTAACATGTGTAAGGTCCTGCCAAGATTTGGGAATTTTGGAGTTAAGCTTGAGGTAGCTAATTTCTTAAGGAATTAATTAGAAATTGATTTTTGAAAATAGTAAATGAATTTTAAAATTCCGAGAAAAATATATATTTTCATTATGGGACTATATTATGCTAAATCTCAGAAAAGAAATATTTTTGGATCTGATTTGGTATTTTTCATGAAAATAGTTTAGTTACGAACATATGAGTTAAATATGTTATGTGAAGTAACAAAGTTGAAAATAGGATTTTATGGCTGAGAATCCTATATAGAGTATATGCATATTTTTTGAGGATTTGATAATTGGTGATGATATCTTATGAGTATGGCATTTTTGAATGATTAAATGCATTATATGGTAAAGCGTAAACAATTGAGATAAATTGTTTATAAATTTAAGAAGTGATTAAAATATTGTTATAATATTAATGATATTAGATTATGAGATTATTAAGTGATTGATAACATGGGGATATTCTTGAATCTCGGATAAATTATATTATAAATGTTTAATATTTATCCTTTATCTCATTTAATTGATTCTTTATATCATTATCCTCATGCTTATATTATGTTGAAAGTCATCTCGTAACTCAGTAGTGCATAGATGGACTTGGTATGATTATGACCAAAATGTTCGGGATAATCATAACCGTAATTGAAAACACGATTATCTTTGGCAGTAGTGCATGGATAATTTGTGGTCGTGATACTAATGAATACACGATTATCTTCGTCAGTAGATGCATGGATAATTTGTGGTCGTGATACTAATGAATACACGATTATCTTTGGTAGTAGTGCATGGATAATTTGTGGTCGTGATACTAATGAATACACGATTATCTTTGGTAGTAGTGCATGGATAATTCGTGGTCGTGATACTAATGAATATCCTCGGCCTGTGAGTGAAGGGATGATTCGATGATATGGATTAATTATTGAAATGAGTCTCAAAGAATGAAATATTAATTCATGGATGTGGTAAAAAGTCATCTTTAGTCAGTAGTGCATTGATAGACTTGGTATGATTATGACCAAGGATTATTCGGTATAATCATGACCAGATTGAAAACACGAATATCCTTGGCCAAGAAAGCATGGATAATTCGTGGTCGTGATACTATTAAGTCGCTGGCCTCAAAGATTATTGGTTTTATAGTTGTATATCTTTGGCCCTGTGCAAAGATGAATTGTTAATGAATATCTTTGGTCTGGATCACAAGATGAATTTAATATTTTTAACGATAAAGGTATTCAAGGTATCCTCACCTCTTTATCATATCGTGTAACGCATTCTAATTTCGAGGGCAAAATTTCATAAGAAGGGGAGGTTGTAAGACCCCAAATTTTATAAATAAAGATGAATTTTTATAAATATTATTTTTGAATATTATGGAATAAATTTGATATAATGTTATAGTTGTGGTAATATTTATAAATTTTGCAAAGTAAGCAAGTTGTTATAAAATATTCGCTTGGCCTGGGAATATTCTTTTTGTTTGGGAATATTCAGACGACGTCTCAATCATTAATGGACCCCACAACTAAGTATTGTCGTAGTTAAAACGATAAAATTATTTTTCTATAAAAATAACGGCAGAGGTGTTACCAAAAAACCGCTGAACTACCCTTTGGTAAAAGTACAAGAATACGCTGTGGTCGCATAGTAGACACGAGATTGATTATCGATGCTTACGTGAGAAGTCACTTAGCTATACTCAATTATCACAGCAGAATTGGCGATCATATCTCTTATATTATCGATTCAATTATTATCACAAAGATCATCTCAGATAATATGTTATATTATTAATTGAGACGACAAGTTATAAATGATTAATAATTATTGAAAGATTAAAATGTGTCGATTAAAATAAAATGATTTGTGATAATATTTATTCAATCCTCGATGTATATAAAGAGTCCATTATGAGACGCTTTGTGGTAAGTTTGATTATTTTATGGGGGCCCATATATCATCATCTAAGAGTCTCTTCACAATAGTAATTACCTTTGTGAATAGTAATTACCTTCACAATAGTATTTACCTTCGCCAATAAGTAATTACCTTTGTGAATAATAATTACCTTCGTCAATAGTATTTACCTTCGCCAATAGTAATTACCTTCTTCAATAGTAATTACCTTCGCCAATAGTATTTACCTTTCACAATAGTAATTACCTTTGTGAATAGTAATTACCTTCTTCAATAGTAATTACCTTCACAATAGTAATTATCCTTCGTAAATAGTAGTTGTCCCTCAATATTACCAAGAGTTAATCGCCTCTTCTATTGTTCCGAGGGTTAATTACCCCTTCAAGAAATAGTAGTTGTATCTTCAATATTACCAAGAGTCATTTCGACCCTTCATAAGCACTCAAGAGCCACCCTCGCTTTTCTATAAATAGAAAGCTCATTCCTTCATTATTTCTTACTTAATTCATCAAACTCTGTAGAGAAAACTATAGAGAGAAAGAAGAAAAGTGTTCTCGCTACTTCACTTTTCCAATATTCAGCCTCTTTTCTAAGGTAAGGGATATTATTTGTTGTACCGTAAGGGTGTTATTCTTTCTTATTCAAGAAGAGACCTTCATTATTCCATTCTTTATTATTCTATTGAATAACTCAGTATACGCTTACTTTATATACTGTGATTTCCTTATGTTGTTCCATTCTTTATTATTCTCATTGAATAACTCAGATAATGCTGATACCCTATACATAAACCAGATCAATGCTTTACCCTATACTTGGTGACATTCTTCTATTATTCTCGTTGGAACATCCTGTCTGCAGTTTTTACATCGGACTGGTTCGGTCTTTTATAATTATTCTGGTTGAACATCCTCGTCAGTGTTTTACACCGCACCGTTCCGCTTTTTATCATTCTCATTGGAATATCCTATGTTCACAGTGTTTTACACCGATCCGTTCCATCTTTATTATTCTGGTTGAACATCCTCGCTTGGGTGTGAATTTCACCCGACCTCGGTTCTCGTTATTATTATTCTGTTGAATAACCTCGTCATGCTAAGTACCGCATGCACGGTGATTTCTTTTGTTATTCCATTCTTTATTATACCCAAATAAGTTAAAACTTTGACTTCTATACTCAATGAAATTAGTAGAATATTCTCGATATTTCGCGTTTCATCCAAAGATCTTTTCATGGAAATATTCTTCCGATCATTCTTGAATTTTACTCTACAAAGCAAAGATCATGTTGACAATTTGGACGTTATTAGTTCCCTAATAAATTAATTCGTGAACTTGTTTTATCAATTATTATGTCATTGTCATCATCCTCATGTTATATTATGTTATCTTTGGCTTACGTGCATAGATGAACTTAGTATGATTATGACTTAATTGTGGATCATTCGGTAGATAATCATGGCTTGTTATAAATGATGTGATAAAAGTCCTCAAAGGGCCTGTAATGCAAAATGATGGATAGTTTTTGGTATGATTATTACTGTGGTTGATTCTAAGATAGTCACGACCATTGATAATTTGATGAAAATCCTCGACCGTGGGTACATGGATGATTAGATATTGTGGTTTATTCATTAAACCGAGTCTTAGTGATAAAATTTATGAAAACCTTTTAAACCTAAAAGATAGTAGACTTTATTTTCTACTGACTTTTTAATGGATCGCATATTTCACGCATGCTTAAACCGGTTGTCTATTGTATTTTATCGCTTAACATTGTCAAGACTATTGATAATTTATTCGCATTATCTCGCTTATAATATTTCATCTTTGGGCTAGTTGAGCTCACCCTTTCTTTCACCGTTCTCTTCGTGAAATGAGAATATAGATGGGACGAGCCTGGGAAAAGAGTGATGGTCCTCAAGATAGCATTAGTAGTCCTCACTATTCATTAAATAGTGTGACAATAAATGTAATGAGGACTCCTTGAGTATGGATATTGTCTAAATGACAATATTCCTATTAGAACTCTCGCTTTATGTATTGTCGATGTTACACGCGGATATATAATTAAGTTTGTATTTGAATTTATGTACCATGTAAGTGGCGACCCAAGATGGGTGACGTATACCTAATTTTGGGGGCGTCACACAAAATATACTTCATATAGCATAGTATTTTACAAAATTATTACCTACCATAATCGGGTAACAGAAACCATGATTCCATGGCTCTGAAAAACCCGAAAAGTCACAGATTACTAGTTAAACTCAATTTGATAAAAATTAGTGATTTTGCTTCTAGCATTCAATTAAATTGTTCGTAATGCCTAGATCATCTATACTCATATAAATACACATGTTACAATAATTGAACTCACTAAATTTCCATGATATGATCAAATTAGCATCATAGAGTGATATTATCAAATATTTGGCATGCATGACAAAATTTCTCGATTCTCTACGATATTGAGGCATGATTAAACCAGAACTTTCATTCTAAACATCCACATAACAACAAATAACAGTAGCATGGCATAACAAAGTCCAAAAAAAAAATTAATTATCAAAAGTCACATATGTATATTCTCTCATTTTTACTTAAGAACATGGAAAAGAGAGTTCATGGCTTTCCTCTTTGATGAATTCTACTTGCTCGAACTCCTCCAATGATTCTCCTTGCTTGATTAGTCTCTGAAAACTCAAGAATTTACCACCCTCTCAAGCTCTTTCCTCTCTCACTCTCAACTTCACTTACGGTAGGATTTTCACAAAAAGGATGAAGAGACTTGGATTGGGAGTATATATAAAATATGTTATCAATTGATTTTATTAGCCCTTCCATCTATAATATAAGTTACATGTTTTAAGTATATTGTATAAATTCAATTTAGTATAGGTTGGGGGATAGAGAAAGGAAAGGTCTTGGATTTGTAAGGAGTTTATAACTCCTTCCCCCCTCATTACCTTATAATATGAATACTCCCTCTCTTGTCCCAATTTGGTTGTCACGTGGGCCCCACGGCTGCTGCACTTCTTTATTAAAATATTAATATAATAAATTTAATCATTTAATAAACTATTTTGACCATTTTACCCTCCGTAGCCAAATGTTTTGATACTAATATCGATTCCTACTAAATCAATGTTCCGGACGTCATGGGACTATCCGTTTCGTCAAATTAGCCTCCAAAATTCGTGGTTGACTTTTTACTCGAAAAGTCAACTAGTTGACTTTGACCAAAAAGTCAACCGCAACACATATTGTGGTAACTGTCTATCTTGACCAATTTCGACGTTCCGAACTCAAATACGCAGTCCACGTCTCTAAATTCTGCTCCAAAATCAATCTCATGTTTTAATTGTGACGCCCCCAAATCCGTGTCTCTTCCAACATGACAGATGGTGCTCTACGGTGCTACAATTCACACAACCATTCAATTGAAATGCCTCAAAAGAACGAATATGTCTTATATATTCTCCAAAACAATACTACCATTCCCCAGGTTCTTTATAACCGTTACATTTGTTCTTATCATAATATCAAATATAATCATTACAAACCTATACTATTACATAGTTAATCTACAAGTTCGCTTTAGCCTTCACTTTATCCTTGACGAACCCTTTAGTCCATTCGGTCTAAGCTGCATTCATATTGTTCAAGCAAGAATGAGCATAACAAGCTCAACAAGTACAACAATTTCATTTTAAAAGCATGCTTGAAACATAGGAATCGTATATCTTCAATAACTGAATAATAGTTACGAAGTACTATCAATAACTTAAAATAACGTTTCTTTTCCTTTAAAACATTTTACAATAACAATATGCATCAATTATGGTTCAAGACGTGAACGTCTTATAGTTTCTTTGAAAAGGACAACCCGACACGAAGTCCGTAAGTCTGGCATATCTTACGAGCACTTCTAGGTGATCAGCCTATAGTACTCTATGTTGATCAACACTACATCCATTAAATGTGTGTACGTTTAAGTTGTGGCAACCTCACATGCCCATCGAATACTCGATGAAAATACATTTGTTTATTCATATTCAGGCTCGCCTTGAATCCGTACAAATTAGTTGGCGTAGGATAGCGTTAGCAATTCTATATTGAAACACTTGTAAATAGTTCAACCAATCTATCCAAATTAGTCTAGCCGAGCTAAAACTTACATCGACTCTTTCTTCAAAACCATACATGCATCTCATAATTTGAATCTTTTGAAAACCTGGCTAACACGAAGGTTAGACAAGCGTTTAAGAAAAACTTGCCTTCTGTGTCTGCTACATTATAATTACTTTCCTTTTTGAATCTTTACAGTCTCTACAATACATAACCACATAACATACCACATTAGGTCATGATTGAACATATATAGTTCCTAAAGAATCTTACCCTTCTTCTCAATCTAATCCCGTATTAGATTTGTTATTTATCGTTCCCATTTCGCCATTCTTTACATCATTCTTACCAACTTCGTTCTCTTAACTAGAATTATTTCATTAATACAACTCGGTTCAAGTTAATTATCCTTCCTCACGGCTTACTAACGTCCTTACGTTATTTAATCAAAAATCGATTAAGTACGCTTATTGCATACCATTTGCGTTCATCTTCAATTGACTTACTTTAACTCTAAGTGATCATACTAGAGATTTAAGTATGAATTAATAATGTTTTATTAAGTCCCTTAGTTTATTGTTAGACAATTTCCATTCAAGCTCTACTTGTAATCATTCTTTACTGTCTAGATTTTAAGGTCATGCCACAAAGACTGGCCTATTATGACTTGGTGCGCCTCTTGGCGTCACCACTTCATCGCTCAAAATCCGTACTCGCAGACCGCCATGACTAGTCTCTATGTTAAATGTCGAGCTATGGAGTGACTCTCCAAGAGCTGATGGCCACTTTGGCACTGCGACGTGACTTATTTTGCCTTGATCGCCCCAGTGGGCGCCCGATTTTCAAAGACTGTAAAATTTTTTAACACTTAACTTTTTATGTGAGCTTCCCGACTTCATAACTTCTTCGTTATAAGTCCGAATTGGCTCATTCAAGAGCCTACGGTTCACAAATTACGTACTTTATGCGTTCAAGTAAGAATTTTATCTATTCAACTTTGTTTGCTAAACATTCACCTATTAGTCCATTTTTAACGAAAAACGATAAACGCTTCGTGAACGCTTCAACGCTTCGTTCTTCGCTCTAAGTCTCGAATCCACCATTTTGAGTCTGCAACTCTATAATGCCAAATAAGACTTGTCTTCATTGAAAACCAACGTTTCCAATCTCAATATCAAAATTCAACTTCCATTTCGAGAATTTCACAAATTCGATGATTGTCGTCCAATCGTGTTATTTTCGGTAAAACTTCATTACTTGAGATTTTTAAACCGTTTTAATTGGATTCAATCCATTATACTAATATCTTGACATACATGATTCATTAAATCATAACATGATAAGTTATTGCTTATTCTTGATAAATTTGTAACTTATGAAAATATAAATTAATTATATTTTTATTAATGTAAACATGTTAAAAGTTCTAACAAGTTCTTATAGTTTCATTATAAGTTCATAACTTATTTACGAATGAATTTCTTATTCATGACTTATCTGGCTTATTAAGACTTAAGCCCTTTGATTCATTATTCTAACCTCTTCTTAGCATGCTTGTTCTATCAATACCCCCTTCTCTAACAAAAGAAGAGAAAGAGAAACATGGTTTAAGAACACTTACTCTTTGATGATCTCTTGCTAAGTCTTAATCTTCTTCTTGCTTCTTGAAAATCTAACAAAGGAAGTATAACTTATATGTGCTTATTCTCTCTACCAAATAAGCACTTAAAATGTTGGATGAAATACAATAACCAACAATGAAATGCAAAGCTTCCTATTTATAGAAATCTCAAAGTGAGGGTATAATGGTCATAAGGCCACTCCACCTCCTTAATCACCTCCTTACTATTCATTACTTCCTAATTAAGTTAACTTGCTCCCCACCTTATTTACTTGGCCATCACAACACTTAAGCATTAAGTTTACTTTGCTATTAAGTCTACTTGTTCATCACACAAAGGTCTTGCTCTCCACTTCACCCATGGGTTGCCCCATGGATCTTATTTAACTCATGGATCATAGCTTGGGCTTGGTTAATTAAATTAACTTCTACTTTTGGGCTTGTCTTCACTTTACTTTGGGCTTATATTAATAAACACTTAGGCTTAATATTAATAAACACTTGGGCTAAACATTAATCTATTTTGGGCTTGCCCTTAAAGTTTATGGACTTGCATTTCATACACAATCCACAATTCTATTCATAAATGGCTTAAAGCCTTATAACGCATAATTTACGTATTAATCTCATATCCTAACTCATATACTTATTCAATACATACAACATACCATCATTCATACGCATCTTTATAATAATTTCGTATCATACTCATATTCATTACTTCGTATAATACCTACGTATTATACTATTATTGTTTAACTCATTAATCGCATTACATTTCCTTCCCGTAAATCATTTTACTTAAACATTAGGTTTTAAGTCCATAGGAGAAATATTACGTTTTCCATAACTGAAATATTATTTGATATTCCATCTCACATCGATATTCTATCGTTACGTATTTCTCGGAAGTTCAAAAATAATTCACGAGCAGAAATGTGTGAATAGTGTTTTTCGAAAAATTTCTCGGAAAGCTTTTATTTTCGTCTTGGAAATTAAAACACTTTAATTCTACCACGTAGCCAAAATCCTACGATGTTCTAACATGTCCAGGTCATATAACGACCTTCAATTAGCTTGCTCCATAAATAATCAATTAAATTCATTTAATCATTATAATTAAATAAAATTTTAATTCTTCTAAAAATTCAATTTTTCTCGGGCGTTACATTCTTCCCTCCTTATAAGGATTCTGTCCCTAGAATCTCGCTAATAATTATATAAACAAATGAGAAAAACAATTTCTTCATTTTTAAATCTTGAGTTCCCACAATGTTTCTTCGACATTGGGGTTCTTTTAGTCCACCTTTAACAAAGGTATTATCTTATTTCACATGACTTATTACTTTCTATCTATAATTTGAGTAGGAAGTTAAACACTTACTAACATATTACGCTATCATCTTTTTATTAGTCCTTCTTTTAACTTGGATTTATATGAAACTCAAATTCCTCCTTCAAAATAAGACTATACTTAGTCTTCTATTTATCTTGCGTCTTCTTCTTCATCTACTGGTACTCCTTGTTACCTAGTCGTATTTAATTAACTCGTTCCATTCATGGATTGAGTCTATATTGTGACTAACCTTTCAACCACTTCATTCCGTAATTTAACTTCTAACTCCGTTCTCTCCATTTCTATTATTAACTAATTCTGAGTTGTTAACATCGATAGCTTTCCCTACCCCTCCTACTTAATGCATCGGCTACAACGTTTACCTTCCCTGAATGATATAAGATATCACAGTCCTCTCTCAACTGCATTTTCAACTCCTTCTGTGTGGAGATATATTTCAGACTCTTAGAGTCTGTGTATATCTCACACTTCTCCGTATAAATACTATCTTCCGATTTTTAATCCAAAACTATAACTACCAATTCTAGATCATAAGTAGGATAGACCTTCTCATAATCCTTAACTGGCGTGATGCATATACAATGACATTGTCATGCTGTAAGAGCACGCAATCATATCATCCATGCAAAACATCGAGATACACTACAAATTCTCCGTATCATCTGATAAAGATAATACAGGTGCTTCGCTTAACCTTCCTCTAACTGTGACGCTAATGATACCTTCAACCATAGAATCTCATAAGGGTACCTATCAATTTTCCACCGACTTGTTCGGCGCCCCTTAAGGAAATCTAGCTTCTGTACATTAGTCAACCCAAATGACATAACCGAAACTCGCTCATAAATATAACTAATTACAACGTCATCTTAGGTCCTGCGCCCTTCTTCTTTACTTTCAACCGACTATACCCCATACACAAATCTATCCTAGAAAAATTATTTGCCCTTCTCAACTGATCAAATAAATCATCGATCCTGGCCATGGGTATTTATCCTTAATCACTAACTTACTCCTATTATGATAGTCGATACGCAATCGTAACGACTCATCCTCTTCTTTAACATCCTACTAACTTACGTCCAGGTTAGACGACAAGGCGTCTCGGTGTTTTATTATCATAAATTATTACCTTGGGTTTTCTGAAAAACTAAAAATTCATATTTTTCTTATAACTATTTATTATAGCTATATGGTTAATCCATACGTTTATACTGAGAATTACTTCAAATTCTCTTAACATTAACAGTGCTTATCTACTGATACCTGCTTACCTGAATTATTCATGAAACAAATTTTCCACGGATAAATTAACGAAAATTATTTCCTCCTACACTACCTTAATGTTTTAAAGGTAATTATAACCCCTTTCAGACAGACTCCTAGATGAGTCTTTCTACATGCTTTACACACTTCAATCCTACGCTTAGAATCCCCTTGTCTCTCTCTAGTATTTCCGGAGTTAAAATTTCTTTCTTTTTTTGACATACTGCCACTGGCATTCTCTGTAACGACCGAGAAATTCTGATCTTATTGTAAAATGATTTTATTAAATTAAATAATAATAAAATTATATTCCATGTGTTATCAAGATGGTTGTCATTGTATAACCTATTGATGTTAGAATGTCGTAGTATTTGAGCTACGTGGATGAATTAAAGTGTTTTAATTTCCAAGACGAAAATAAAAGTTTTCCGAGAAATTTTCCAAAAAACACTATTCATCGGTATTTACTCGGGATATAATTTTGAGTTTTCGAGAAATACGTAATGATGGAATAACAAGGTAAGATGGATTATGTAATAAAAATCTAGTTATGGAAAATGTAATAATTAGCTTGTGGACTTAATTTATAAACGTTAAGGAAGGCGAAATAGTATTGAATAAGTAATAATGTATGATACTTTGGTATTGTACGGAGTAATGAAAACGAGTATAATACTAAGTATTATACGAGTTTGTAGGAAGGATGAAATACCGTATATAAATTCTATATGAATTAGAATACGAAAATAATACATCAACAATATGTATTAAGAAATGTTAATGGACTTGGAAGATTGGTAACAATTATATACAAGTCCAAGTGAATTAAAGGGAGAGGCCCAACTATTAATGAATGAACAAACTAGTGTTTATTAATGCAAAGCCCAAAGATTGATTTAATGTAAGCGCAAACTAGAATCCATGAGTTGTATGACCCATGGGGCCAACCATATTAATAAGGTTATTGTGGTGACCAAGTTAATGTGGTGACCAAGTTAAATTAATGACCAAGAGTAATGATCAAGTTAAATTAGTAATGACCAAGTGTAGGATAAGAGTTGTGCTAGCCAAGTAATGAATAGTAAGGAGGTGGCTTAAGGAGGTGGGTGATTCAATGACTAAACTACCTTAACTTTGCAATTTCTATAAATATGGGTGGCTTACAAGCCATTTGTTAGTTGTTCAAATAATCCAACATTTCTAAAGTGCTTAAGTGTTAGAGAGAATAAGCTACAATAAGTCACTTCCATAAGTAAGAAGAAGATGTAAGCTACTTTACCAAGACTACAAAAAGTAAGACTTCTTCTCTAAATTATCTTCTATCTCTACCATGATAGGTTGATAAGAAAAGATGGATTAAGAAACATGAATGATAAGAAGCAAGAATAATGTGTAAGTCATGAACTTAAGCCACATAAGTTGGCAATAAGTCATTTGAACTTATAAAAGTTATCAACTTATTATAAGTTAACCTTGAATGTTAAGTATGAAAATATGAACTTGTAATGAGTTTATTAAGAGAAGTGAATTAAGAACTTATATGATTATATGTATCATAAATACCTAAGTAAAGTTATATGTGAAGAACATGTAAAAAATGATGATTAAAAAACTCAAATTGTCATAAGTCATGAATAATCAAATCTTAAGTAGTTTATAATTTGACAAGTTATAAGCTCATGAAGAATAAGTCAAAATCTAACAATGAATATAAGTTGTTGTATTAAGTATATTAAGATGTTCACATGATGAATGAAGTTCATTTGTAATGTTGAAGAAATCATAAGAATGAAGAATTGCCGGAATTTGCACGATTGGATGATAAACGTCGAATTCGTAAAATTCTCGAAATGGAAGTCAAATTTTGTGTTTGATCACAAAACCATTGTTTTCCAATAGAGGCAAATCATATTTGGCATTTAAGAGTTGCAGACTCGAAAATGACCGGATTCCGACTTAGAATGAAGAAACGAGCGTTGAACGTTCATGAACGTTTATCATTTTCGTTAAAAATGAACTAATAGGTGAATTTTTAGCAAACAAAGTCAAATAGATAAAATTCTTGAATGAACATGTCGATTACGTAATTTGTGAACCGTAGGCTTTTGAGCGAGCGAATTCGGACTTATAACAAAGAAGTTATGCGTCCGGGAAGTTCACAAAATTCAAAAACTGAATTTGTTTTCTGGTGCACAAAGTTGGCGCCGCGGTGCCAACCCTAGGCAAAATGAGTCACGCCATAAGCAGCATAACGTTGTCCGAGCCTCTTTATAATGATTCATTGCGGTCGCGAACCATAATACAATATGTGGCGTAGCGCAGCGATTACGTATGATCCAAAATCGTTTGAGTGTGGCAAATATGTCTATTAAAATAAGGACTTAGCCACAGCCGCAAGGTCCGATCGATGATATATAAGCTCGCACCGTAGCGCGAGATGTAAGTGTAAAGCTGGCGCCATAGCGCCAATCTCAGAACAAGGATAGTAATGAAGGTTTCTAAGTACAAAGAAAAGAAAGCTAATTGATTTAAAAGTAAACACAACTTAAGGAATGTAATGTAACATTGTTTAAACTTTGTTAAACCTTAAGGATGTTGTATAAAGGTTGGGATAACCTAGTCGAATATAAATGCAAGGATAATGATAAACCGGAACGAATAGTAACTGAATCTAATACACAATTAGATTGAAATGAAGGGTATGATATAGTTATATACATACTTGATTATATGTGACCTAATATAAGGCATTATGTGATCATGTATTGTAGAGACTTGAATGACTTGAACATAAAGTTAATATACCGTAGCAGACGCTAAAGGAAACTATTCTAACTCTTGTCTCAGTTCAATCTGAACAAGTTTTTGAGGTTCATGTATTCTTTCGCATGAATTGAGGTATGTTGAAGTTAAAGCCAATTCCTTTGGCTAGACTTGATGTATTAATAATCTATTCATATATTATCAAATGTTGTTATCTTTTGTCAACTACTGGATATGGTTTTCAAAAGAAGACTGAAATGTTAAACAAATGTTTTGTCGGTAAAACGACAGGCACGTGAGGTTGCCAAATGCTTAAACGTGCATACATTTAATGGATGTAGTGTTGATCAACATAGAGTACAATAGGCTGATCACCTAGAAGTTCTCGTAAGTAATATTGGGCTTAGGGACTTGTTTCTAGGTTGTCCTTTTCCAATAAAGAATGAATACTCGAGTTCTTTGACCGGAGTGAATGTTTTACTAAATATTGTTATTATTGTAAAACATTTTTAAAGAAAAGATTGAGTGCTATTTTGAGTTATCAATAGTATTTCATAACTATTGTTTAGTTATTGAAGATATACGATTTGTATGCGTCAAGCATGTTGTTATTAAATTGTTATACTTGTTGAGCTAGTTATGCTCACTCTTGCTTGAACCATATGAATGCACTAAGGTAGAACGTCCCTAAGGATCGAAAAAGGATAAGGGAAAAGCTAAAGGCGATTTCTAAGTTTTTTGTAATAAGTATAGGTCTATTGTTGTAATGTAACGATATTATGACAAAGAACCTTTGTAATGGGTATAGAACACGAAATGTAAATATTACTTTAAATATATAGAAGTTATGTTCGTTCTTTGAGACTTTTAATTGAATGAATGTATGAATGTTATGCAAAGATAACACCATCTCACAGCCGGGTTGGAAGATACACGGATTTGAAGCGCTACAAGTTCAGTATCAAAGCCCAAAGTTATAAAAACTTAAGGGGAAAAGTAGAACCTTAAGTCATAAACCTTAAGAAAGAATAAAAAGTAAAAGATGGAAAGTAACCTTATAAAAATGCATTATATTATGTTATGTACTAATCAAACTATATTGTTTTATTGTAGATGTCAGGAGAAAATGATATGTATAGAGATATACATGTAGTGAGCGAGGATTCGGTTAATCGGGTAAAAATACTACCAAATCCCGTAGCAGTAGAACCAGAGTTGGTGACAATCGAGTCTGGAGACTCGGACGATTTAGACTACATGTCTATATTTGATGGCATGCTAGAAGAGGAGGTGGACGTGATGTCGTTTGACCAGGTTCCGCCTACAGAGGAAATATCTACGGGGGAATCAATGAAGGCACTGTTTATGTCGGTATTGGATAGGAATGTCCATTACTGCCAAGAGGTTAAGAAGTTAAAAGAGGAACTCCAAGCTGCCCGTGAGGACAAGGCTAGCATGGAGGGAATGTGGGAAGAGGAGCATGATGATAGAGTTCTAGCTAAGAACAAGGTCCGAGAGCTAAAATGTGAAGTCTTTGAGCTCAAGCAGGAGCTAAAGACTAAAAAGTGGAAGTTGGAGAGGATATCCTATATTCATAGGAGTTCTCACGTAGATTTCCAGCAACAGGTAGCTGGATATCAGATAGAAGCAGGACAAACCCGACACACTATCTGTAGAGATGTTATTGCAGGTCTGACCAGCAAAGATTTCAAGAATGCCCTACGACAGATGTAGTCTAGCAATAGCTAGAGTAGATTAGATATTTAAATATTATGTATCTAGTAGTGACGTAAAATCCTCTTTTGTATAACAAAGGGTAGTCTTTTGTGTAAGACCCCAACTTATTATAAATAAAATCGAATTTCCTCTAATTATATTTGTGAATAATAAGGTATTAATTTGATATAATTCTCTGGTTATGGGTGAAATGTGCAAATTTTGCAAAATATGCAAGTGGTTATAAAATAATCATTGTTGTCGGGGAATATTCGTTTAATCGTGGAATATTCTTGTTGTCGAGGAATATTCGTATGACGGCACAGT
The DNA here is from genome assembly GCA_020205615.1 of Panax quinquefolius. Classification (NCBI taxonomy): domain Eukaryota; kingdom Viridiplantae; phylum Streptophyta; class Magnoliopsida; order Apiales; family Araliaceae; genus Panax; species Panax quinquefolius. Next base: position 125,550,559 of record CM035160.1, on the reverse strand, counting down.
CATTTGTGGGCCCCATAACTGAATAATTGTCGGATGAAGAAAACGACAAGTTTGAGCTTTTATAAATAACGAGGCGTAGTTATTACCGAATTAACAATGTTGGAATACACGGTGGTTAAAATACGATATGGCGCTGATTGCATGTATTGATGAATTATTGATCCTTACGTAAGAAAGCACTACTCAATAATTGTTATAGTAGTTACTGTTCAATATTTTATTTTATTGATTCAATAATTGTTAACGTTGATATTTTATATTATTGTTGTTTCAATAATTGTCACCACACAAGATTTCCCATTATCGGATCAATAATTCATATTATTTGAATAATATTATTAGATAGCATTATTGGCAATGTCTAGAAAGTTCGCCAAGGAGAGGTTTGGTCACCTAATTGCGTGCGCAATAAGGAGAAATTCTTATTGAAAGCCCCCTCTTTCCTCGAACTACTGGTTGTCATAAATGTGATTCAGAATATTATTTATGAATAATTAATTATTGATTCATATGATAAGTAAATATTTATTTTATGTGGATATAAATGTTGGATATATTTATTGTATGGTTAAAAATGAAGGAGTTAATGTCGAGGTGTTTTATCAAGATTTTTGTTTGGAATGAAGGTATTAAAATTAAACCATTATTTTTGAGATATATTGTGTGAGTTATAATTTTAATCCGACCGTTGGATCGTTGTAATTTTTGGATATGTTATACATATATAAGTTGAGTATATGTCCACAAATTTTGAACCGTTAAAATGAACGTATGATTTGTTATGAATTTTAAGAGGTGACCGATTCGAAATTAGGTTTATAAATGATTTTGGTGGAAAATTCTAGAATTAAGTGGGCCCCACTTGTGGTTGGTGAAGAAAGGTCAATTTATTTCAAATGTGGTGGGTGGGAATTGTAGCGGTAAAGCCATCGTTGGTTGCGGTCAAGTCTCGCTAACATTTTCTTATAAATAGAGGGCTAAGTTAGAATTGAAAATCACACCAGAAACAAGTTTTCTCTCTTTCTCTCTCTAGATTATTGAGTGTATTTATTGAGTATTTAGATACTTTGTGAGTTTCTATTCATCAGTGCAAGTTTCCTTCACCTTTTATACCGATATTCCGGTCGTAATCTTGATATTTTGAGGTAAGGGATGTTATTTTCTTCATATATGATATTATTTCTTCAATATAATTATCTTAAAATATTGATCTCGAATTTTATCAAATTTAGAACTTTTTGTGCTCTGGGTTATTATTCACGATATCTGACTATTCACGTATCTACGAACTATTCACGCGAATCATTACATATTCAATAGAAAAATGAAATTTTCTTCTTTTTGTCCAAGATGTCTATTATGGTTACTATCTTTGATCAGATCCATGTTTTGATCTCTATTTTGAATTACGCTTATCAAAATTGGATAAACCGTTATACTAATCCTACTATTTGTCCTTTCCGTTTCACTTGATTCGCTTTTCTTTAAAATATTTTTCATCATCCTCAGGTCCTAAATGATGGTATTACTAAATATCTTCGCTTTTGTAGTGCAAAGATAAATGATTAATCGATGAATATCTTTGGCCCGTAGTGCAAAGATGAACAGTGTGTTGAGAGAACATGACCAACCGGTGATACAAATGAATATCTTTGGCTGTAGAAGTGCAAGATGAATATTTGATTAAAGATGTATATTGATTGTTGTTACAGGGATAAAATATTGATGATGGACTTTTTAAATCTTAGAAGATAGTAGAACTCATTCTCTACTTGACTCTTCTAATGGATTGTTGTTTCCGCTTCTAGCTTGTTGATCTAAAACTTGTTGGCTATTATATTTTATCGATTTTCCCAATTGAAGACTAACGATAATTTGTTGTATATTATCTTAGTTATAATATTCTTTATTTGGGCTAGTTGAGCTCACCTTTTCCTTTTTGTTCCATTTTTCTCGTGGAGGTGAGAAACATACAGAAGAACTAGTGGGTACTTGGAGTGATGGTTCTAGAAAGATGTTTTAGCAGTCCTCACTATTTACGTAAAATAGTGTTTGAATAATTGTAACGAGGACTTATTTGAGTGTGGATATTGTCTAGAAGACAATATTTGTATTTAAACTCACGATTGTGTGTTGTCGTATTTTGCACTTGACAATTGTATTATTGAAGTTGTAGTTTGCTTTACATACCATGTACTTGGCGACACTGTAATGGGTGTTGTATACCTATTTTGGGGCGCCACACTTGGTATCAAAGCTTAGGATATGGTCTCCGGCGAGAGATCGGGGAATAGAACTAGGAGGGAGAGATGAGTAAATCCTTCGCTAGCTAGTGTGTCTTATCTAAGCTTATTTGTTGGTCACCATAATATAGGGATATTATGTGATATGTTAATTTGTTTAATTAACCCTTGTTTTATGGCGATGATTTAAGAATGGATTGAGAACGTTAACAATGGAGTGTATGAGACTGTGGAACAACCTTTAGTTACAAACCAGAGAACGTGCAACAGAAGGCAATATTCCTCCTAATAAACAACACTACCGAGCAAACGATGAATGATGGAATGTTTAGGAGCTTTTTGCAGTTCATGCAAAACCAGACGAGGGAGACTCATGCACAAAATACGGGTGGAAATGATAGCAATAGCGTCGTGGCTTGTCACACAAAGGCTCAGTTCAAGGAGTTGGGACCACCGTAATTTAAGGAAAAGCGGATCCGATCATGGTGGAAAGCGTGGGTTAAGCAAAGTACCAAGATATTCGATGTCTTGGGATGCACGGAGGAACATAAGGTTCCATTCGCCACCTTTATGTTCCGCGGTGAGGCACACTACTGGTGGGAGTTTGTGAAGCGTACCAACCCGGCACTTTCAATATGTCTTGGGAAACATTTCAGAACTATTCAATGACAAGTACTTTCCTAAAAGTATTCAATCGTATAAAAGGAGGTGGAGTTTATCGATCGAACAAAACAACATGATTTGTGTCCCAAAGACGAGGTGAAGTTTGTAGAGTTATCCAGTGTTTGCACCTCATTTGGTCAAAAATGAGGAACGAATGACGAGGATGTTTCTAAGAGGTCTAAATCCCGAGATTCGACAATACCTTATCTCTTATAAATTTTCTTTATATTCAGATGTTGTAAACAGGGCTCAATTATTAGAGTGAGATAATGAGTATGTTCAACCGAGGGAACACAACCAGGGTCATACCGGTGGCAGCGGTCATCGGAGCAAGGACAACCAGAGGGAAGAAAAGCATTCGGACAAAAGCCGTAACCACTCTCGTGGTAATCGTGGCGTGATAATAGAAGGAGCGAAGTCGGAGGAGATTTTAAAGGAAAAGGTACAACAATGATAAGCGTAAAGACGCCAAAGACCAACATCAACTTGTTTATGGGAGGAGAACGACCACCCGTCAGATGTTACAAATGCGGAAAGAGGGACACATCATTTCAAACCGCCCACAACAATCCAAGGTGTGTTATAACTATGGAAAGGAAGGTCATATAGCTAGAGATTGTCTAGTTGCGAAACCAAGTTCAACAGGGATGGTGACTCCAAAGGTTGTCCCGGACAAATTAAAGTCGGTGGTTGCTGGAAGGGCGTTTGTCGTGACTGCCCAAAATGAGAGGAACCCAAACGAGGTGATCACGGGTAAGCTAATCATAAACTCTTGCGAAGTTTATACCTTATTATATACCAGTTCTACCCATTCTTTTATGTCTCCTGCTTGTGCTCAACCTTTAAACTTGACTCCGGAGAAATTGGACTTTGACTTATCTGTTGAAACTCCGTTGGGTGAAACCTTCGTTACATCTACAGTTTATAAATCTTGCATAATCCAAGTTGGCACTATCACATTACCTATTAATCTTATATCTTTAAAGATACTTGCTTTTGATGTGATTTTAGGAATTGATTGGTTAACCACTCATCATGCCAAAATTGATTGTTTTCGTAAGGTTGTTAGTTTTCATATTCCTAACCAACCTGTCATACGAATTCAAACAACTAAACCACTAAAATCAATCACTATCATATTAAGCCATAAAGCTGTTCGTTTATTGAAAAACGGATGTCAAGCTTTCTTAGCCCATGTTATGGATTTGAACAAAGACAAGTCAGATTTGAATAATATTTCTGTTGTTAGAGAACTTTCTGATGTATTTCCTGAAGAACTTCTTGGTCTACCCCCAGTAACGTGATGTTAAATTCTTTATCGACCTTGAGCCCTGTACAAAGACCCATTTCTAAAACCCTATATCGAATGGCTCCTATTGAACTTCGTGAGTTAAAAGTCCAACTACATGTGAATTGTTAGACATAGGTTTCATTCGGCCCCAGTACATCTCCTTGGGGGCTCCTGCTTTATTCATAAAGAAGAAAGATGGGAGTATGCGACTTTGTATTGACTCAATGAGAATTAAACCATGTCACCATCAAGAATAGGTATCCGCTACCTCGCATTGATGACTGTTTGACCAACAGTAAGGAGCACAATTCTTTTCAAAGATCGATCTTCGCTTCGGATATCATCAATTCAAGATTAAAATCGAGGATATTCCAAAGACCGCCTTCGTAACTCTAAGACGGGCATTATGAATTCTTAGTCATGTCTTTTGGATTGACTAATGCTCCTGCTGCTTTTATGGATATGATGAACCATGTATCCAAGGAATATTTGGATCAGTTTGTTGTTGCCTTTATTGATGACATCCTCATCTATTCCAAAAGCCATGAAGATCATGAGAACCATTTGAAGCTGATACTTGAAAGGCTTCGTGAAAATAAACTTTATGCCAAGCTGAAGAAATGCGAGTTCTGGCTTGAGGAAGTAGCATTCCTTGGGCACGTGGTGTCAAAACATGGAGTATCTGTTGACCCGGCGAAGATTGAAGTAGTATAAAGTTGGGAGCAACCAAAGTCGGTGATCGAAGTGCGTAGCTTTCTGGGCTTAGCTGGTTATTATCGGAGATTCGTGGAAGGATTTTCTCGAATCGCTACTCGCTAACTCAATTGACTCGAAAAGATACAAAATTTGTATGGAGCGAGGAATGCGAAAGAGTTTCCAAGAGCTCAAGAGGAGACTCATTTTAAGCACTTGTTCGCAATACCATCCGGTGCGGATGGATTTGTTATATACAAATGATGCTTCGTGCAAAGGGTTAGGATGCGTTCTCATGCAACATGGGAAAGTCATAGCTTATGCCTCACGACAACTCAAAGAATATGAGAGAGGAATTATCCTACTCATGATCTAGAGTCATGCTGATCAATGATTCACGTTGAAAATTTGGAGACACTACTTGTATGGGGAGAAAGTGGAGATTTATACGGACCATAAAAGCCTCAAATATTTCTTCATCCAAAAAGAACTCCACATGCGGCAACAACGTTGGCTTGAACTATTGAAAGATTACGATCACACTATTCAATATCATCTTGAAAAGCGAACGTAGAAGTGACGCATCGAGTAGAAGATCATATGCGAGTACGAAAAGCGATATTGTTAATGCAAAGGCCCATTCTCGTATGACTTGCAAAGAATGGAGGTAGAATTAAAGACTCAGGACCCACATGATGATGGTGAATATACGAGTAGAACCGACTTTAATTGATAAAGTTAAAGTCGCTCAAGATACTGGACTGGAGCCGATACGTATGAAAGAAGAAAGTGCAAGAAGGAGCTATTCCGAGCGAGAATCGATGAAGAAGGAATACTTAGATTCAACTCCGGACTTTGTGTTCCTAACAATTCTCGACTTGAAGCATAGAATCATGATGGAGGCACACATCACCCCGCTTGCAATCCATCTCGGGAGTACCAAAATGTATCATGATATTCGACATACATTTTGGTTGAACAATATGAAGAGAGAGATCGCGAGTTTATCTCGAGGTGTTTAACTTGTCAACGGTAAAGGCGAGCATCAAGTTCCAAAGGGTCCATTACAACCACTTGAGATTCCTGGAATGGAAGTGGGAACCCATTACTATGGATTTCAAGTATGGGTCTTCCCAAGGTTTCTCAAGCATAGATGCGATTTGGGTTATTATTGATAGATTAACCAAGTCCGCCCATTTCTTACCGACATACGTGAGACTTATTCCCTTAAACGTCTTGCTCGTATGTACGTGAATGAGATTGTGCAATTGCATGGCATGCCAGTATCCATAGTTTCGGATCGTGACCCAATATTCACTTCACGATTTTGGGTTAGCTTGTAGAAAGCTATGGGCAAGGATTTCTGATTGATTAAGCATACCATCCTCAAACAGGACGGACAATCGAGAGGACTATTCAAACCCTTGAAGATCTATTAAAACTTTGTCCTAGATTTTAAAGGAAGTTGGGATAAGTATTTCACCATCGGTGGAATTCTCCTACAACAACAGTTATCAAACAAGTATAGGCATGGCTCCATTTGAGGCGTTGTATGGACGAAAGTGTCGTTCTCCAGTATGCTGGGACGAGGTGGGAGAAGCAACGTTGTTGGGACCAGAGTTAGTACGCATGACTATAGAAAAGATCCAAATGATTCGACAACGTATACAAACAGCACAAGATCGACAAAAGAGTTATGTGAATCTTCATCGAAAAGATGTAAAATTTAATATTGGGGATCATGTATTGTTACGTGTTGCACCATGGAAGGGAGTTACAAGATTTGGGAAGAGAGGAATGCTCAATCTATGATTTGTTGGTCCATTTGAGATTCTTGACCGAATAGGAAATGTGACCTATAGACTCGCATTACCTCAAAGTATGTCTCGTGTTCATAATGTTTTTCACATATCCATGCTTCAGAATATATGAAAGACCGAACCATATTATCACGTTAGAACCATACGAAATAGCCGAAGATTTAACGTACGAAGAAGTACCTGTTAAGATCTTGGATAGGAAAGAGCATGTCCTACGCACCAAGGTTATACCACAAGTTAAGCTTTTATGAAGAAATCATGCTATTGAAGAAATGACCTGGGAGTTGGAATCAGAAATGAAAGCGAGGTATCCTCACCTTTTCGAAACACCAGGTACGTAAGTCAATTTCGAGGACGAAATTTTATAAGGAGGGGAGGTTGTAAGACCCCAACTTATTATAAATAAAATCAATTTCCTCTAATTATATTTGTGAATAATAAGGTATTAATTTGATATAATTCTCACGGTTATGAGTGAAATGTGCAAATTTTGTAAAATATGCAAGTGGTTATAAAATAATCATTGTTGTCGGGGAATATTCGTTTAGTCATGGAATATTCTTGTTGTCGTGGAATATTCGTACAACGACGCAGTCATTTGTGGGCCCCATAACGTAATAATTATCGGATGAAGAAAATGACAAGTTTGAGTTTTTATAAATAACGACGTAGTTATTTACCGTTAACACTTGTTGGAATACGGCGGTTAAAATACGATGTCTACGCGTGGATGCACAAGATTGATGAATTATTGATCTTTACGTAAAGAAGGCACTACTCAATAATTGTTACAAAGAATTACTTGCTCAATATTTTATTTTATTGATTCAATAATTGTCATATTGATATTTTATATTATTGTTGTTTCAATAATTGTCAATGTACAAGATTTCCATTATCGATCAATAATTCATATTATTTGAATAATATTATTCGATAAAGATTATTGGCAATGTCTAGAAAGTTACATCAAGGAGAGGTTTGGTCACCTAATCAAGGCTACCAATAAGGAGAAATTCTTATTGGAAAGCCCCTCTTTCCCGGGAACTACCTCGGTCATCATAAATGTGATTCTGTAATATTATTTATGAATAATTAATTATTGATTCATATGATAAGGAAATATTTATTTTATGTGGATATAAATGTTGGATATATTTATTGTGGTTAAAAAATGAAGGGGTTAATGTTGTGGTGTTTTATCAATATTTTGTGTTTGAATGAATGTATTAAAAATTAAACCAAAGTTTTTGAGATATATTGTGTGAGTTATAATTTTTAAATCCGAATTGTTTGATCGTTGTAATTTTTGGATATGTTATACATATTTAAGTTGAGTATATGTCCACAAATTTTGAACCCTTAAAATGAACGATGATTTGTTATGAATTTTAAGAGGTGACCGATTCTTAAATTAGGTTTATAAATGATTTTGGTGGAAAATTCTAGAATTAAGTGGGCCCCACTTGTGGTTGGTGAAGAAATGTGCTGAATTTATTTCAAATGTGGTGGGTGGAAATAGTAGCGAGGTAAAAGCATCGAGTTGCAAGAGTCAAGTTTGCTAACTTTTTCCTATAAATAGAGGGCTAAGTTAGAATTGAAAATCACACCGTAAACAAGTTTTCTCTTCTCTCTAGATTATCGAGTGTATTTTGTGAGTATTTAGATACTTTGTGAGTTTCATTCATCGCAAAGTTTCTTTTCAATTTTATATATCCGATATTCCGATCGTAAGTACTTATATTTTGAGGTAAGGGATGTTATTTTATTCATATATGATATTATTTCTTTAATATCATTATGCCGAAGTATTGATCTGAATTTTTATCAAATTTGAAACTTTTTGTGCTCGGGTTTATTCTATTCACGTGATACTCAATTCACTATTCAATAAAATTGAAAATTTCTTCTTTTTGTCCAAGATGTTTATTATGGTTACTATCTTTGATTGTATCCATGTTTTGATCTTTATTTTTGAATTCTGCTTCAAAATTGGTATTTATGAAGTATTATTGATCTTGGATAAACTGTTATACGAATCCCTACTATTTGTCCTTCCGTTTCACTGGATTCGTTTTCTTTAAAATATTTTTCATCATCTCAGCCCTAAATGATGATATTACTAAATATCTTCTACCAGTAGGCAAAAAATAAATGATTAACTGATGAATATCTTTGGCTCGTAGTGCAAAGATGAACAGGTGTTGAGATGAACATGACCAACTGGTGATACAAATGAATATCTTTGGCCTGTAGTGCAAAGATGAATATTTGATTAAAGATGTAAATTGATTGTTGTTACAGGGATAAAATATTGATGATGGATTTTTAAATCTTAGAAGATAGTAGAACTCATTCTCTACTTGACTCTTCTAATGGATTCTGCTTCACCGCGCAGCTTGTTGATCTAAAACTTGTTGGCTATTATATTTTATCGATTTTTTCCTGTTGAAGACTAATGATAATTTGTTGTATATTATCTTAGTCATAATATTCTTTTTTCGGGCTAGTTGAGCTCACCATTTTCCTTTTGTTCCATTTTTCTCGTGGAAGTGAGAACATAAAGCGAGAACTAGTCGGGGTATGGAGTGATGGTTCTAGAAAGATGTTTTAGCAGTTCTCACTATTTCTGTAAAATAGTGTTTGAATAATTGTAACGAGGACTTATTTGAGAGTGGATATTTTCTAGAAGACAATATTTGTATTTAAACTCACAGTGTGTGTTGTCGTATTTTGCACGACAATTGTATTATTGAAGTTGTAGTTTTCTTTCTGTACCATATATTTGGCGACTCAGAATGGCTGTTGTATACCTATTTTGGGGGCGTCACATTTTGTAAATCCCAATTTTTGGAAAGTAATTGTGGGATGGTAATGTAATCAGCTAAGGCTGAGTAATGTAAACAATGTAGTGTTATACTACAAGTTATGAATCAATATAAGTCTTTTTATGGAATATGTTGAGTAATGAGTATGAGTTGTTATTTTATTACAAATAATAACAAACCAACAAGAATAAAGTAATAATGATGTGTTATTTTCTTAACAACAAAATGCCGCCAAGAAGGAGACAACGAAAATCGGTATTAATGTTAACCAACCGGAGGGTGGTCCAGTTAATCCAATGCAGGAGTTCGTTAATCTTTTAACGGCTGCATTTAATAGAACGATGGCTAATGTACCCGTGATTCCTGGAGTAGTACGAGCTACTTTTAAGGATTTCAAAAGTGTAGGTCCGCTGGAGTTCAAAGGAACTACGGACCCTATAGAAGCCCAGAAATGGGTAAAAGAAATCGAAACATTTGTAATAGCAAATGTTGAGGAGGGTCAAAAGGTTGCCTTTGCAACCTATTTGATGAAGGGAGAGGCCAACTTATGGTGGGAGGCAAACTAGGCTAGGGCCAATATAGGAAACCTAACGTGGGAGAGGTTCAAGGAGATTTTCTTCGAGAACTATTTTCCCACGAGTATGCAAGGGATGATGGAGATGAGGTTTCTTGAATTGAGACAAGGGGACATAGCCCATTTCCCAAAGATCTTTGCCAAGTTTAATGAACTCGACACGATTCGCTCCACATCAGTGGACATTGAAGTGAGAAAGGCTAGAAGATTCGAGCAGGGCTTGAAACCCTGGCTCTATAGCCGAATCTCTGTGTTCCAAAGTACTTCCTTTGGAACCATACTAGAAAAGGCAATAATTTTCGAAGGTGGGAATGAGGCTCTCAGCCAGTACCACAAGGATAAGAAAAACAAGGGCAAGGTTGATGGAGGAACCAAGGCCGAGGGAGCCAGTGGAAGTGGCAACGGTCAGAAGAGGAAGGGCTTTAACTCTGGGAATATTGGAGTAAAACAAGGGAACTCTAAGAGGAGGATGGAGGCCTGTAAAACCTGCGGGAAGACTCACTTAGGAGTCTGTCTTAAAGGAATGGCAGTTTGTTATAATTGTGGTTAGGAAGGGTACATTTTACCTAACTGTCCGAAACCGAAGAAAAATCACGGATGTTTTGTATGTGGATCAACTGACCACATAGCAAAGAACTGCCCGAATAAGGGGATAGAAGGAAATAAGAGAACTAATAGCAGGAAGTTAGCTATTAGTGGTCCACCGATTAGAAATCAATGGCCCGCACTTTTAATATGACGGTCCAAGATGCGGTGGCATCGAGGGATGTAATTCTGTGTATTATTCCGATCAACAATATAAATGCATACGTGTTATTTGATTCGGGTGCTACTTGTTCATTTATAGCATATGATTTTTCTAAACGACTAGAATTAATTCCCGAAAAATTGCCTATACCTTTGAACATTAAGGTAGCAAACGAAGAGATAATTCCTGTTGAAGACATTCATAGGAGTTGTTACGTAGATGTATCGTGGTATGTAAGTTATCGGTAGATTTAATACTGAAATAAAGTTAGGAGAATTCGACGTAATTCTCGGAATGGATTGGTTGATTAACCATGGAGCAATTATAGATTGCCAAAAGAAATGTGTGAGTATCAGGACGTTGAAGCAACCTCTTGTAGTATCTTACGGTAGTAAATTGTCAGGACGTCCGTGTTGCCTTACGATGACACAAGCTAGAAAACTTTTAAGGAAGGGTTGTGTAGGTTACCTATGCCATGTTATTGATACCCAGAGAGTGGGAGAAACCATGGAACAAATACCTATAGTAAACGAATTCATGGATGTATTTCTAAGTGAGTTACTGGGTTTATCGCCGGATAGGGAGATCGAATTTGTGATAGACACTGTGCCAGGAGCGAAACCAGTCTCAAGGGCACCGTACCGTATGGCGCCTATGGAAATGAAAGAACTAATGGTTCAACTACATGAACTATTGGACAAAAAGTACATTCAACCAAGTGTTTCGCCGTGGGGAGCACCGGTGTTGTTTGTCAAGAAGAAAGACGGATCATTAAGGCTTTATATCGACTATCGAGAGTTGAACAAGTTAACGATAAAGAATAAATACCCAATGCCCAGGATCGATGATCTCTTTGATCAATTAAAAGGGGCAAAGTATTTTTCTAAAATAGATTTGAATGACGGGTACCATCGAGTTGAAGGTTAGGAAGGAAGATATACCAAAGATCGCATTCACGACTCGTTATGGTCATTACGAGTTTATGGTGATGTCATTTGGGTTGACGAATGCACCTGCTGCATTTATGGATATGATGAATAGAGTGTTCAAACTATATTTGGACAAGTTCGTCGTGGTGTTTATCAATGATATTCTAGTGTATTCTAAGACGCCAGAAGAACATGTCGAACACTTAAGATTATTGTTGGAGACACTAAGAAAGGAGAAGTTATATGCGAAATTCACTAAATGTGAATTTTGGTGAAAAAAGGTCACGATTTTAGGCCATGTCATTGACGAGGGATTTCGTGGATCCAAATGGTAAGTGGAAGCGATAGTGAATTGGGAACAACCGAAAACACTGACTGAGGTGCGGAGTTTCCTAGGGTTAGAAGGGTACTATCGAAGATTTATCCAAGATTTTTAGAAGATAACTACCTCGTTGACTAATTTAACAAGGAAGACGGTGAAATATATATGGACGGATAAATGTGAAGACAGTTTTCAAGAACTGAAGAAAAGATTAAGTGAAGCTCCTGTTTTGTCATTGCCAGATGACACGGGAAATTTTGTAGTGTATAGTGATGCTTCGCATAGAGAACTTGGTTGTGTGCTTATGCAGAATGGCAAAGTCATTGCGTATGCATCTCGGTAGTTAAAGGATTATAAGAAAGTTTATCCTACTCATGATCTGGAACTGGCCGCAGTAGTGTTTGCCCTAAAGATATGGAGACATTATCTTTATGGGGAAAATGTGAGATATATACGGACCACAAAAGTCTAAAGTATATCTTCACTCAAAAGGAGTTGAATATGAGACATAGAAGATGGCTAGAGTTGATAAAGGATTATGATTGTGAAATCCTGTATCACCCTGGAAAGGCCAATGTAGTCGCCGACGCCTTAAGTAGGAAGGGTCGGGAAAAGTTGTCTATGTTAACGGCTCAAAATGAGTTAATAACAGAGATGGCTAGGATGAAAATAGAAGTAAGGATGCCGAGTGATTCGAGGCAGATACTCTTTCCGAATGAGATGCAATATACCATCGTAGAAAGAGTCAAGGAAGTACAACTCAAGACTGACGAGTGTAACCAAATGAAGAAGCGTTTATCCGAGAAGGAAGATACTAAGTATAGTCTTGATAATGAGGGATTATTAAGATTTGAAGAAAGAATTTTTGTTCCGAATGAGACGAAATTAAAGGAGAAAGTGTTATAAGAAGCTCATAGTTAGAGGTACTCGATACATCCTGGTAGCATTAAGATGTATCAAGACCTTCGACAGAGTTTTGGTGGCGAACATGAAGAGAGAAATAGCGAGTATGTGAGTAGGTGCTTAACTTGTCAAAAATTAAAATTTGAACATCAACGACCCGAAGGGCTTAATACGGTCATTGGAGATTCGGAATGGAAGTGGGAGCATATCACGATGGACTTCGTGGTGGGACGTCCGACGATGCATAAAGGGTACGATTCGATTTGGGTAATAGTGGACCAATTGACGAAGTCGGCTCACTTTTTGACAATTAGGGTCAAGTATAAGTTAGACCAGTTAGCAAAACTCTATGTTAAGGAAATAATTTCCAGACATGGAGTACCGATATCGATTGTGTCAGATCATGATCCTCGATTCACATCGAACTTTTGGAGGAGTTTGCAAGAGCAGTTGGGAACACAGCTGAGGTTAAGCACGGCTTATCATCCATAAACCGATGGGCAGAGCGAAAGGACAATTCAGACGTTAGAAGACATGTTGAGGTCTTGCGTCATGAATTTCAAGGGTAGTTGGGATGATCACCTACCACTAGTAGAGTTTGTGTATAACAACAGTTATCATGCAAGCATAGGTATCTGTGCGTATGAAGCTCTGTATGGGAGAAAGTATGAAACACCTTTATGTTGGGATGAGGTGGGAGAACAGCAGGATGCTAGGACCGTAATTGGTGCGCAAGCAGACGGATGTGGTAAAGTTAATTTAGATGTGTCTCGTCACATTTCGTAAGCAGAATGTAAGACGTGTCACGGACTCACATAGACTAAGTAGAGAGTTTGAGGTGGGCTCAGATGTGTTTCTAAAGGTATCTCCCTAGAAAGGAAAGATACGCTTTGGAAAGAAAGGAAAGTTAAGTCCAAGGTTTATAGGACCTTTTGAGGTGTTAAAACGGGTGGGAAAGGTAGCTTATATGATAACATTACCTCCAGACCTAGAACGAATAAATAACGTATTTCACGTATCTGTATTACGTCCATATAAGCTGGACTATAAGCATGTAATCGAGTATGAGCTGATTCATATCGAGAAAGACTTAACATATGAAGAGTCACCGACGCAGATCATTGATAGAAAGGAACAAGTTTTGAGGAACAAGGTAATACCATCAGTAAATGTATTATGGAAGAACCACGATGCTGAAGAAGCAACGTGGGAACTAGAAGAAAAGATGAAGAAAAATTTTCCTCATCTATTTGATTAAAGTAAGACGAGATTCTAGGGACAAAATCTTTATAAGGGGGGAAGAATGTAACGACCGAGAAATTCAGATCTTATTGTAAAATGATTTTATTAAATTAAATAATAATAAAATCATGTTCAACGTGTTATCAAGATGGTTGTCATTGTATAACCTATTGATGTTAGAATGTCGTAGTATTTGAGCTACGTGGATGAATTAAAGTGTTTGAATTTCCAAGACGAAAATAAAAGTTTTCCGAGAAATTTTTCAAAAAACACTATTCATCGGTATTTGTTCGGGATGTAATTTTGAGTTTTCGAGAAATACGTAATGATAGAATAACAAGGTGAGATGGGTTATGTAATAAAAATCTAGTTATGGAAAATGTAATAATTCGCTTGTGGACTTAATTTATAAACGTTAAGGAAGGCGAAATAGTATTGAATAAGTAATAATGTATGATACTTTGGTATTGTACGGAGTAATGAAAACGAGTATAATACTAAGTATTATATGAGTTTGTAGGAAGGATGAAATACCATATATAAATTCTATATGAATTAGAATACGAAAATAATACATCAACAATATGTATTAAGAAATGTTAATGGACTTGGAAGATTGGTTAACAATTATATACAAGTCTAAGTGAATTAAAGGGAGAGGCCTAACTATTAATGAATGAACAAACTAGTGTTTATTAATGCAAAGCCCAAAGATTGATTTAATGTAAGCCCAAACTAGAATCCATGAGTTGTATGACCCATGGGGCCAACCATATTAATATGGTTATTGTGGTGACCAAGTTAATGTGGTGACCAAGTTAAAGTAATGACCAAGTATTAAGAGTAATGATCAAGTTAAATGAGTAATTGACCAAGTGTAGGATAAGAGTTGTGCTACCCAAGTAATGAATAGTAAGGAGGTGGCTTAAGGAGGTGGGTGATTTAATGACTAAACTACCCTAGCTTTGCAATTTCTATAAATATAGGAGGCTTACAAGTCATTTGTTAGTTGTTCAAATAATCCAACATTTCTAAAGTGCTTAAGTGTTAGAGAGAATAAGCTACAATAAGTCACTTCCATAAGTAAGAAGAAGAAGAAAGCTACTTTACCAAGACTACAAAAAGTAAGACTTTTTCTCTAAATTATCTTCTATCTCTACTATGATAGGTTGATAAGAAAAGATGGATTAAGAAACATGAATGATAAGAAGCAAGAAGAATGTGTAAGTCATGAACTTAAGCCACATAAGTTGGCAATAAGTCATTTGAACTTATAAAAGTTATCAACTTATTATAAGTTAACCTTGAATGTTAAGTATGAAAATATGAACTTGTAATGAGTTTATTAAGAGAAGTGAATTAAGAACTTATATGATTATATGTATCATATATACCTAAGTAAAGTTATTTGTGAACAACATGTAAAGTATGATGATTAAGAAACTCAAATTGTGATAAGCATGAATAATCAAATCTTAAGTAGTTTATAATTTGACAAGTTATAAGCTCATGAAGAATAAGTAAAAATCCAACAATGAATGTAAGTTATTGTATTAAGTATGTTAAGATGTTCATATGATGAATGAAGTTCATTTGTAATGTTGAACAAATCATAAGAATGAAGAATCGCTTAATTTTTACGATTGGATCGATAAACGTCGAATTCGTAAAATTCTCGAAATGGAAGTCAAATTTTGTGTTTGATCACGAAACCATTGTTTTCCAATAGAGGCAAGTTATATTTGGAATTTAAGAGTTGCAAACTCAAAAATGATCGGATTCTGACTTAGAACGAAGAAACGAGCGTTGAACGTTCACGAACGTTTATTATTTTCGCTAAAAATGAACCAATAGGTGATTTTTTAGCAAACAAAGTCACATAGATAAAATTCTTGCATGAACACGTAGATTACGTAATTTGTGAACCGTAGGCTTTTGAACGAGCCAATTCGGACTTATAACAAAGAAGTTATGCGTTCGGGAATTTCACAAAATTCACAAACTGAATTTGTTTTCTGGTGCACAGAGTTGGCGCCGTGGCGCCAACCCTAGGAAAAACGAGTCACGCCACAGCGTGTAACAGTGTTCGAGCCTACTGCAAGAGTTCGCTACAGCGTGAACCATAGTACAATATGTGACGCCGCAGCGCCATGTATAGTACCAAAATCCTCTAGAGTGTGGCGCCACAGCACGACCCATTAAGTAAGGACTCGCGCCACAGCGCCAAGTCCGGGACAGTGATGCTATAAGCTCGCACCATAGCGCGAGATGTAAGTATAAAATTTGGCCGCTATGACTTGATCTCGTAACAAGGATAGTAATGAAGGTTTCTAAGTACAAAGAAAAGAAAGCTAATTGATTTAAAAGTAAACACAACTTAAGGAATGTAATGTAACATTGTTTAAACTTTGTTAAACCTTAAGGATGTTGTATAAAGGTTGAGATAACCTAGTCGAATATAAATGCAAGGATAATGATAAATCTAATGAATAATGGCAATCTAATACACAATTAGATTGAAATGAAGGGTATAATATAGTCATATACATACTTGAATATATGTGACCTAATGTAAGGCATTATGTGATCATGTATTGTAGAGACTTGAACGACTTGAACATTAAGTTAATATCTTAGTAGCGGGCACGCTAAAGGCAAGTATTCTAACTCTTGTCTCGGTTTAATCAAACAAGTTTTGAGGTTCATGTATTCTTTAGCATGAATTGAGGCATGTTGAAGTTAAAGCCAATTAGTTGGCTAGACTTGATGTATTGATAATCTATTCATGTCAACTACTGGATATGGTTTTCAAAAGAAGACTAAAATGTTAAACAAATGTTTTGTCGGTAAAACGACAGTCACGTGAGGTTGCCAAATGCTTAAACATGCATACGTTTAATAGATGTAGTGTTGATCAACATAGAGTACAATAGGCTGATCACCTAGAAGTGCTCGTAAGTAATATTGGGCTTACAGACTTGCTTTCGGGTTGTCCTTTTCCAATAAAGAATGAATACTCGAGGTCTTTGACCGTAGTGAATGTTTTACTAAATATTGTTATTATTGTAAAACATTTTGAAAGAAAAGATGGACTGCTATTTTGAGTTATCAATAGTACTTCATAACTATTGTTCAGTTATTGAAGATATACGATTTGTATGTGTCAAGCATGTTGTTATTAAATTGTTATACTTGCTGAGCTAGTTACACTCACTCTTGCTTGAACCATATGAATGCAGCTAAGACTGAACGTCCCTAAGGATCGAAAAAGGATAAGGGAAAAGCTAAGGCAGATTTCTAAGTTGTCATGTAATAGTATAGGTCTATTGTTGTAATGTAACTGATATTACGACAAAGAACCTTTGTAATGGGTATAGAACCTGGGAAATATAAATATTACTTTAAATATATAAAAGTTATGTTCGTTCTTTGAGACTTTTTAATTGAATGAATGTATGAATGTTGTACAGTATAGCACCATCTGTCGGGTTGGAAGATACCCGAATTTGGGGGCGCTACATTCTCTACCTTGGTTCCTCTCTCTCCCTTGCTCTCATTCTTCCCCTCTTTGTGGTATTGAGTCTATGCCTCACTACCACCTTCTGTTATGATTACCTTCTCCAGAATGGTCCCATAAAAAACCCTTTGGAACACTGAAATCTTATTATAGAGCCAGAGTTTCAGGCCCTGCTCAAACCTATGAGCCTTCCTCTCCTCAGTGTCCACTTGATGTGAAACAAACCTTGCCAATTGCATTTGGCCTCATCTTGGGGAACTGTCATGTCCCCTAATTTAAGTTCTAAAAACTAAATATCCATCCTCTCTCTCATGTTTGTAGGGAAATAATTCTCAAAGAAAACCTTCTTGAATTGTTCCCACTTTACCTCCTCTGTTCTAGCCCCACCCTGGTGAGCCTTCCACCAAAAGTTGGCTTCTTTATTCATCGTGTAAGTCGCAAAAGAAATCTTTTGCGCCTCACTTATATTTGTAATAACAAACATCTTCTCTATTTCTTTTACCCCGGTCTGGGCCTATTTTGGGTCCGTCGTTCCCCTGAACTCCGGCGGACCTATGCCTTTAAACTCTTTTAGAGGTAGTCATTCTGACTACTCTAGTTTTTCGCGGTTACTTAACATCTGGTTTGGTTAAAATACAGTCGTTAATAAATTAACAAACTCTTGTATAGGGTTATTTTAATACCCTTGGTTATCATTATGTGATTCTACTTCTTTATTACGTTATCTTCTTCTTGACGACATTTTCTGATAAAATATATAAAATTTGATTATTATCTATTTACTTACTTCATTATTAATTGCCACATACCAACTCGCACCATAACAAATCATTTCCATGAAAACTTCATTATATTCATATACTTCTTCATAGTTTAAAACTATTTACAATTTGCGTTTATAGCCAAAAGCTATTACATTTCTATCCCGCAATTGAACTTCACAAAAGTTGGGATTTTCAAAAGACTACCCTATTATAAAAAAGAGGGTTTTACGTCACTACACACATATTTATAGCTCTAACATTCTAATAATGCATAACAGCATTCTCGTATTTCTCATTTGCAATTGTCGATATAGTATCCCGACTAATCGTATGACGGGTTTGTCCTGACTCATTGGAATAACAAGCAACTTTTAGCATGAAATCCTTATGAGCACTCTCATGGATGTAAGACATCCGTGCTATCTTCCGGTCCTTCTCCCCTAGTTCTTTACAAAGCTCATCGACCTCCTTCTTAAAATCCCTAGCCTTATTTATCATGAGCACCTTCTCATCATGCTCAGACTCAAAATCCGCTTCTGCAGACTCCTTCGCTACATATAGAGCACTAATCTCTTCATTCTGATTCTGCACAACTGCACTCAGTTGCACATTCTTGTCAAGCTCTGCCAGATACAATGATCTCATTGCATCTGAAGGTGATGACTCTCTTGCAGGTACCACCATTTCAATCAATGTTACCTCCATTCCTTCCTCCCCATCGTTCATCGTACTAAGGTATGCTGCTATATCCATCTCTCCCTCGGAGTAGTCTTCCTCAGAAAAGTACTCCTCTATCTCCGACTCCTCTAGAATAACTATTGGTACCTCCGCCACTGGCATGGGTACATGCTCTACTCGGTTCACAAGCTCTTCGCTCACCGCATGTACATCTCTATTCATCAACTTATCGATTGACATCCTACAATACACATAACATGCTGATTAGTACATAACACAAAATAGTATAAGCACAAATCACATTTAATTTTATTAAGGTTACTTTCCATCTTTTAAATCTTTTGGTACTGAGTTTCCTCAATACCTTATTGACTCATTGAACTTAAGTAAAGCTCGAGTTTACTTCCTTCGAACTTCTCTTCCTTAACGAGGTTATTAGCTTAAGGTTCTTCCCCCCTTAAGTTTTATAACCTAATGTTTTGATACCAACCTGTGACGCCCCCAAATTCGGGTCTCTTCCAACCTGACAGATGGTGCTCCACGGTGCTACAATTCACACAACCATTCAATTGAAATGCCTCAAAAGAACGAATATATCTTATATATATTCCAAAACAATACTACCATTCCCTAGGTTCTTTATAACCGTTACATTTGTTCTTATCATAATATCAAATATAATCATTACAAACCTATACTATTACATAGTTAATCTACAAGTTCGCTTTAGCCTTTACTTTATCCTTGACGAACCCTTCAGTCCATTCGGTCTAAGCTGCATTTATATGGTTCAAGCAAGAATGAGCATAACAAGCTCAGCAAGTACAATAATTTCATTTTAAAAGCATGCTTGAAACATAGGAATCATATATCTTCAATAACTGGATGATAGTTACGAAGTACTATCAATAACTTAAAATAGCATTTCTTTTCCTTCAAAACATTTTACAATAACAATATTCATCAATTCTGGTTCAAGACGTGAATGTCTTATAGTTTCTATGAAAAGGACAACCCCACACGAAGTCCGTAAGTCCGACATATCTTACGAGCACTTCTAGGTGATCAGCTTATAGTGCTCTATGTTGATCAACACTACATCCATTAAACGTGTGTACGTTTAAGTTGTGGCAACCTCACGTGCCTATCGAATACTCAATGAAACTACATTTGTTTATTCATATTCAGGCTCACCTTGAATCTGTACCAACTAGTTGGCGTTGGATAGCGTTAGAAATTCTATATTAAAAGACTTGTAAACAGTTCAATCAATCTATGCAGATAAGTCTAGCCGAGCTAAAACTAGCATCGACTCTTTCTTCAAAACCATACATGCATCTCATAATTTGAATCATTTGAAAACTTGGCTAACACGAAGGTTAGACAAGCGTTTAAGAAAAACTTGCCTTCTGTGTCTGCTACAATATAATTACTTTCCCTTTTGAATCTTTACAGTCTCTACAACACATAACCACATAACATACCACATTAGGTCGTGATTGAACATATATAGTTCCTAAAGAATCTTACCCTTCTTCTCAATCTAATCCCGTATTAGATTTTTTATTTATTAGTTTCGGCTTTCCGTCATTCTTTACATCATTCTTACCAACTTCGTTCTCTTAACTGAAATTATTTCATTAATACAACTCGGTTCAAGTTAATTATCCTTCCTCACGGCTTACTAACGTCCTTACGTTATTTAATCGAAACTCTATCGTCATTGATTAAGAATGCTTATTGCATACCCTTTGCGTTCATCTTCAATTGACTTACTTTAACTGTAAGTGATCATACTAGAGTTTTAATTATCAAGAGATAAACAAGAATATCTGTGACTGCCCCAAATCCGGGTATCTTCAAACCCGATAGATGGTGCTACACGGTGCTACAGTTCAGTACCATGGGTCGCGCTGTGGCCTTAAACTCAAGTAGGTCACAGCTTCTCTACCATATGTTTGCTTGGCAATCGCGGTGCCACCTATTTATTTGTTTCAATGAGGCACATGGCATTTCTGGCACCAGATAATTTTGATAGTTTTTCTACTTAGCCAAATTCCCGGGCTCGTAACTTCTTCGTTTTAAGCCCGAATTTGCTCGTTGAAAAGCCGTTAGTTCACAAATCACATACTCTACGTGTTCAAGCAAGAATTTTACATTTTCGACTCTGTTAACTCAAAATTCACCTATTTGTTCATTTTTAACGAAAACGATAAATGTTCATGCTCGTTTCTTCGTTCTAAGTTGGAATTCGGTCATTTTTGAGTCCGCAACTCTATAATGACAAATAATACTCGTCTCCATCGAAAACCAACATCTCCAAGCTAAATAACAAAATCTAACTTCCATTCTGAGAATTTCACGAATTCGACGATTATCGTCCAATCGTGAGAATTCTGGCATAACCTCGTTTCGTATGATTTGTTCATCATTCCAAATGGATTCTAATCATCATATAGACATCTCAACCTACATATTACAACAAATTATTTACATATTAGGTTATAACGCCCCCAAAATAGATCCAATCCACACAACCTATTCTGAGTCGCCACGAACTACACTCAATGCAATTTCTAAATACAAACTTCATTATTACAATTATCGTGGAAAAATATGACAACACATATGTTGTGAGTTTTAATACAAATAGATACCAACTGTGACTCTCATCCCTTTACCTGGATATCACCTCACATTGATACCTTACAGTGGTACCTTACATAAAGGTACATTCAATAACTATTTTAGAAATTAAAATCTTTGGAAAATGCTCAAGGAAACCTTCGTACATGGGAGGCCATGCATCTAAGTTATAATAGATATCATATGACTCGAGAATTATCCTTGGTTGACCCAATAGACCCCAAAGAAAAACGTGAAGATTGCTATCATGTTCTTTCCAATGGTGAGTCTTCTCTTGACATATAATTATCTCCATTGTCTCCAATTGAGAATTATATTTTAACTAAACTCCAAGATTATATAGGTAGTGCTCGTAGATATACTCATCTAGTGGATGTGCACAACCTTGTCTTATGATAAAACTAAGTCGTATGTCATTAGATATCTTGTATGATAGTGGCAAAACACCCTTCCAAATTTGGGTTCACTTCCCCTATTCGGTTCACCAAAATCAACGTACAGTTAAATGACGTATAAAATATGACACACTTATCTAAATTCTCAATAAAATTAGTTTCATACTATTTTAGGGGAAACCTCAAAAGCTATAGGCCACCATTCTATTCCCCTGTTACCCCCGCTCGACCCAGCTACACTTTTATTACCTGAAAGGAATTGTGAAGCAAAAGGGTGAACACAAATAGCCCAGTAAAGAATATCATGACTAAAGATAGTTAAATTATCAATAGCCTTCTTCAGTAATAAATCAGAGATTTAGAACATATGGTAAATGATAAAACTTTCCAACCATAGTTGCAGCGGAACGAACAATCCATTAGAAGAGTCAAATAGACCATAAAGTCTATTATCTTGTCAATGTTAAAAGTCCACCAACAATGTTTTATCCCTGTTACATCAATCAACAGTTCTTGTCCATAATCTTGTGAATAACTCATAATCATAATTGTGGTTCTAAATTCCTCTTCGCACCCAGGACGAAAATAATTTTCATCACATGTCTTCACCTAAAACATCAAAGATCATGGTTATACCAAATCACAATTCATGTTCATAATCATACTAATAAATTCATCTTTGCACTACAAGCCAAAGATATTCATCAAAAGTTTATCTTTGCACTACAGGCCAAAGATATTCAACAACAGTTCTTTTTTGCACTACGGGCCAACGATATTCAACAACAGATCATCTTTGCACTACGAACCAAAGATATTCAAAAATATGTCATCTTTACACTACAGGCCAAAGATATTAATATCCCAAAGAAAAATATAATCATTTCAGAATAATATAAACAATAATTATAACCATGTTGATAAATTCACCTTTGCACTTAAGCTAAAGATAATCGTTTATAAATTCAATGGTCATGATAATACCAGTCAACAATTCATCTTTGCACTACTGGCCAAAGAGAACCCATAGTCACGATCATACCAATAATCTACCCATCTTTACACTTAAGTGAAAGAGAAATTTCATCACTGGGATTATAAAAATGTTATAAATGATAATAAAAACAATATGATCAAAACATGGATTTAATTTCAAGAGTAAGATTCATAAATCAACGATAATTTGGTCAGAAAAAGAAACCAATTTGGTCGTGAATAGTAACTCATGAATAGTAACTCATAAATAGTAACCCCGACACAAAAAGGTAGAAATTCCATAATAAAATTCATATCAATATTTCGGCATAATGATATTGAAGAAAATAATATCATTTACGAAGAAAATAACATCACTTACCATCTATTACCTCAAAAGAACAGTACTTCTGACTGGAATATCGGATATAACGCTGAAGGAAATTTGCACTGATTAGAAACTCTCAAAGTATCAAAATACTCACAAAATAATCTCGATAATATAGAGAGAGAAAACTTATGTTTCTGGTGTGATTTTCAATTCTAACTAAGCACCCTATTTATAGGAAAATGCTTAGAACGTCATAGGAGACTAAATTAATAAAATATGAATAAATTTTTTTTCTATGCACACCTCTTTGAATAAAACTAAGCCACCAAAAGTGGGTCCCACCTTCTAGAAATCTCCACCAAAATCATTTATAAAAATAATTTCTGATTCAGTCACCTCTTACAATTCATAACAAATCATACGTTAATTTTTAACGGTTCAAAATTTGTGGACATATACTCAACTTATATATGTATAACATATTCGAAAATTACAATGACCCAAGGGTCGGATTAAAAATTATAACTCACGCAATGCAGCTTAAAAACACTGATTTTCGGACTTTGAGTCCTTTGGACTAGTTTCATTAAAATAGTCACCACGAAAAATCTACAAAAGATTTTTGGGTGATTCAAATTTCTACGTTAAGCTTACTTTCGGGGCTTTCTTTTGATATATGGCTCATCTCCTAACTCATTATACACAAAGAGTTATGAATTTTACACAATCAAGTAATAAACTAATTTTTCTGAAAATCTCCATATTTTGTTCTTCTTTTGATTTTTAGATTTCTCTCATTTGATTCATGCACCGTGAATTTAGTGTACAAATATCGCCATTATTATTATATTATCACATTATACATTTATAATGTAATATAATAATATATTTAAATAAATTATTTTATCAGAAAAGATAAAATATCAATTTTCAACAATTGTCACTTTTCTAAGAATTCCACCATTTATATAAAATAAGTATTTCCTTATCATATAAATCAATAATTAATTATTCACAAATAGTATTACAGAATTACAATTATGACAACCATGTCGTTCCCAGGAAAGAGGGGGCTTTCCGATAAGGATTTCTCCTTATTGGCGCACAATTAGGTGACCAAACCCCTTTCATGTATATAACTTCCTTAGACATTGCCAATAATGTTATCTAATAATATTATTCAATTAATATGAATTATTGATCCGAGAATGAGAAATACTATGCAAAGATAATTATTGAAACAACAATAATATAAAATATCAACGTAGCAATTATTTAATCAATAAAATAAAATATTAAAAGCGATAATTATCGTAATAATTATTGAAAGGCGTCTTCTTACGTAAGAATAAATAATTTTAAAAATAATCGTGCAATACCGTTACTACGTAATAATCTTCGTGTGCTCTTGTGCAACCACGCGTATTATTGTATTTTAACCACCGGGTATTCCAACAGTGTTAACGGTAACAAATATGTCGTTATTTATAAAAACTCAAACTTGTCGTTTTCTTCATCCGACCATTTTTTGTTATGGGGCCCATAAATAGTTGCGCCGTCGTACGAATATTCCCCGACAGCAAGAATATTCCACGACCAAACTATTTAATTTGCAAAATTTTCACATTTCACCCATAACTTTAAACTTTTATCAATTTAACTATTTACTAAATAGAAAAATTGAATACTTTTATTTCATAAAATTCGGGGTCTTACATAAGTTATGTCTTAATCTTCATGAGTTTATAACTTATCAAAGTATAAACTACTTATAATTTCAATTCTCATTACTTATATCGTTTAAGACCTTTAACCAACATTCTTACATCTTTTTAACATACTAACTTCATTCATGTAAATATGTTACAAGTTCATATATGTTCATCATAAATTCATAACTTATTTAGGTTTGAATTACTTATACGGCTTAAGTCCATTGATTAATCAATTTCTTTACTTCTTAATATACATGTACCATCACTTCTCTTTCAAGCTACTATGGAAGAGATGGAAGATTATAGGACAAGAGTCTTACCCTTGATGGCTAGCTTTTCTTCTTCATGAAACAAATGAAAGTCTAACTTATATGTGCTTATTCTCTCTAACACTTGAGTTGTATTATGTTGGATGAAAGTTAACAAACCAACAAATGAAATTTGAGCTTGCTATTTATAGACTTCTCTAAGTTAGGGCACTTTGGTCAATAACACATCCCACCTCCTTAGTAACCTCCTTACTATTCAATACTTAGCAATTAAGTTAACTTGTTAACCACAACTTTTACTTGGTCATTACACTTGTTTCTTGGCAATCACAACAATTATCTAATGCTTGGGCATCAAGACCACCCATGGGTTGCCCCATGGATGAAGCTTACCCATTGGATCATGGCTTGGGATTAGTTTTAATTTGTTTAACTTAAACTTTGGACTTACATTAGATTACTTTGGGCTTCACATTAATAACCACTTGGGCTCTAACATTACTTCTATTGGACTTGCATTTCCTACATGATCCCACAAGTTCATTTCATTTAATTAAAAGCCTTATAATGTATACTATACATATAATTATCATATTGTCTGTAGCGTCCCCAAATCCGGGTATCCTCCAATCCAACAGATGGTGCTATATTGTACAACATTCATACATTCATTCAATTGAAAAGTCTCAAAGAACGAACATAACTTCTATATATTTAAAGTAATGTTTACATTTCCCAGGTTCTATACCCATTACAAAGGTTCTTTGTCATAATATCAGTTACATTACAACAATATACCTATACTATTACAAGACAGCTTAGTAATCTACCTTAGCTTTTCCCTTATCCTTTTTCGATCCTTCAGGACGTTCAGTCTTAGCTGTATTCATATGGTTCAAGAAAGAGTGAGCATAACTAGCTCAACAAGTATAACAATTTAATAACAATGTGCTTAAAACATATAAATCGTATATCGTCAATAACTGAAAAATAGTTATGAAGTACTATTCATAATTCAAAATAGCACTTCATCTTTTCTTTCAAACTGTCTTACAATAATAACAATATTTAGTAAAACATTCACTCCTGTCAAAGACCTCGAGTATTCATTCTTTATTAGAAAAGGACAACCCGGAAGCAAGTCCGTAAGCCCGATATCACTTACGAGCACTTCTAGGTGATCAACCTATTGTACTCTATGTAGATCAACACTACATCCATTAAACGTATGCACGTTTAATCATTTGGCAACCTCAGGTGTGTAAGACCACAAATTATTAATAAATGAAATTTATTTTCCTCTATTTATTATTTTGAAATAGTAAGGGTTGATTTGATTAATGTGGATAGTTATGGGTAAAATACGCAAATATTTTGAATAAGCAAGTGGTTATAAAATATTCATTATTATTGGGAATATTAGTTTGCTTCGTGGAATATTAAATGTCGCCGTGAATATTCGTATTTACGTATAGCGCATCTTTGTGGGCCCCATAACTTAAAAGCGATTGGATGAAGAAAGCGACAAATATAAGTTGTTTATAAATAATCTACGTAGTTATTACCAGATTATCATTGTTGGAATACCCGTGGTTAAAACACACTAATACGCGTTGTTGACAAGAGTAGATACTTTCAGATCGCACCAATTATTGATTCTTCGTGAAGGCACTACTCATCAATTGTTACGATAATTATTGTTCAAATATTTTATTTTATTGATTCAATAATTCTTTGCATTGATATTTTATATTCTTGTTGTTTCAATAAATTGTCATTACACAAAGATTTTCTATTATCGAAGCAATAATTCATATTATCCGAATAATATTATTAGATAACATTATTGGCAATGTCTAGAAATTACCGCTAAGGAGAGGTTTGGTCACCTAATTGCTTATTAGTAAGGAGAGATCCTTATTGAAAAGCCCCTCTTTCCTAGGACTACCGGTTGCGATCTTGTGATTCGTAAATATTATTTGTGAATAATTAATTATTGATTTATATGATGAGGAAAATATTGATTTTATGTGGATATAGATGGAGAAAATTTTTAATGTGACAATTGTTGAAAATTAATATTTTATCTTTTTCGATAAAATAATTCATTTAAATATATTATTTTAATAATATATTAATCGGTGATATTTTTATAATGAATGTGGGATATATGAGTATATGTAGAGGAAGAGTATTTTGTGGCATTAAATGATTAACACATGTTTTGTGTGTCGGTGGACCCCATTTCTTGATCAAATTTGATTATAGCTTGTAAAATCGCTTTGTTTGTGGATTTCTACCAATTTACGTTTGGAATTTGGAAAAACTTTCTTCAGAAGTTGCAGAGAAATTAAATTTCCTATAAAAAGTCGCCAGATTCGAATTTTCCGACAAAAGGGCTATTTATTGTGAATTATTGAAGTTCAAGCTCAAAATAATTGATTTTTGAAGTTTAAAATAATTTAAATAACAAAAAACGTTTTTGTGCAAGTCTTGTGAGGTGGACTATTTGGTGGTGCGTTTGAGGTTTTGAAGCAAAATAAGTGTGCGTTGGAATAAAAATTATATATATTAATATTTTATTAAATTTTTTTGCTTTGGTGTTCTAAGCATTTTCCTATAAATAGGGTACTTAGGTTAGAAATAAAAATCACACCGTAAATCAAGTTTTCTCTATATATTATCGAGCGTATTCTTGTGAGTATTTTGAGTATATTTTGAGTATTGCTATACTGATTGCAAGTTCAAGTCATAGCCTATATCCGTGTTTTGAACTAGAAATCATTGTCTTTCGAGGTAAGGGATGTTATTTTATTCGAAAATGATATTATTTCTTCAATATCATTATGCCGAAATATTAGTTGGAAATTTTTATCAAATTTGGAACATTTTCATGACGGGGTTACTATTCACGAAGCATGATGATGTTTTTTGTGAAATTTCTTTCTTTTGGTGTCGGAGTTACTATTCACGTATATGACACTATTCACGTATACGGTACTATTCACGAATACGACACTTTTCATCGAAAAATGAAAATTTTCCTTTTTGTCCAAAATATCTATTATGGATACTAGCTTTGATTGTATCCATGTTTTGATCATTCTTGAATTCTACTCCACTCTGATTACTTATGAAGTATTTTTGAACTTGGATTGTTTAAAATACGAATCCTTAATATTTGTTCTTTTGTTTCACTGGATTCGTTTCCTTTAAAATATTTTTCATCATCCTCAGTCCTAAATGATGATATTACTGAATATCTTTGGCCTGTAGTGCAAAGATGAATGATTTCTTGATGAATATCTTTGGCCCGTAGTGCAAAGATGAACAAGTGTTGAGATGAACATGATAAGATCGATTAATATCTTTGGCCCGTAGTGCAAAGATGAACAGGTGTTTAGATGAACATGACCAACTGATGAATATCTTTGGCCTGTAGTACAAAGATGAACAGGTGTTGAGATGAACATGACCAACTGATTAATATCTTTGGCCTGTAGTGCAAAGATGAATAGGTGTTTAGATGAACATGACCAACTGATGAATATCTTTGGCCTGTAGTGCAAAGATGAATATTTGATTCCAGATATATATTGATTGATGTTACAGGGATAAAATATCGATGATGGACTTTTAAATTCATAAATAGAAGATAGTAGTTTGCATTCTCTACTTAACTCTTCTAATGAATTACTATTTCCGCTGCGAAGATTAATTTAAAATTGGTTGTCTATTGTATTCTATTAGATTTTTCCCTGTTAGAGACTAACGATAATTTGTTGTATATTATCTTAGTCATAATATTCTTCTATTGGACTAGTTGAGCTAACCCTTTTCCTTTTTGTTCCATTTTTCTTCCTCGGGAGCGAGAATGTAAATGAGTACTGCAGTCCTGGGTATGGAATGAAGGTTCTAGAGAGAGTTGTTTAGTAGTCCTCACCATTTTTGTAAAATAATGTATAAATAATTATGATGAGGATTTATTTGAACATATGTATATTGTCTAGAAGACAATAATTGTATTTAAACTCACAATATATATTGTAAGTATTTTGCACGACAAGTGTATTAATAAAGTTATAGTTATTTACGCACCATGTATTTGGCGACTCGGAATGGGTTGGATGGAATGGACCTATTTTGGGGCGTCACGGTTGGTATCGAGCTTAGGATATGATCTCCGGCGTAGATCGGGAATAAAACTAGGAGGGAGAGACAAGTAAATCTTTTTGCTAGTGTGTCCTTCCTAAGCTTATTTGTTAGTTGGTCAAGTATATAGGGATATTATGTGATATATTGATTTCCTTAATTAACCCTTGTTTTATGACGATGTTTGAGAATGTCATTGAGAATATTAACATGGAGTAAATGAGACCGTGGAGATGCTGTGATTTACCAACGAGGAGAGAACGTGTGCAAAGTTAGCAATGTACCTCCTGTGAACAACAAAGACCGAAAGCAGATGATGAATGAGGGATGTTTAGAAGCTTTTTACATTCATGCAAAATCGGACGAGGGAGACTCGTGTTCAAAATATAGGAGAAATGATAGCAATTCACGGGTGGTCACAATGAAAGCGGTTTAAAGAGTTGGGACCACCGAATGCAGGGGGAAAGCGGATCCGATTAAAGGCGAGACATGGGTCAAACAAATTACCAAGATATTCGATGTCTTGGGATGCGGAGGAACAAAGTTCCATTCGCTACTTTTTATGTTTCAGTAATGGGCGATTCTTCGGGTGGGAATCAGTGAAGCGTACTCATCCAAACCGCACTCAGCGATGTCTTGGGAGACGTTTGAAACCTGTTCAATGACAAGTACTTTCCTGAAAGTATTCATCATATGAAGGAGGTAGAGTTTATTAGACTAGAACAGAACAATATGACAGTATCCCAGTACGAGGCAAAGTTCGCAGAGTTATCCAAGTTTGCACCTCATTTGGTGGAGAATGAGAAACGTATGACGCGGATGTTTTTGAGAGGTTTGAAACCTGACATACGTCAGTATCTTATTTCTCATAAATTTTCTCTCTATTAAGATGTTGTCAACAGGGCTCAGTTGTTAGAGCGAGATAACGAGTACGTTCAACCGAGGGACCATAACCGAGGATCATACCAAGATAGCGGTCATCGTAATAACGATAACCAAATGGAAAAAGAAAAATACGGACAAAGGCGGTAACCACTGGGTGGTAATCGTGGCCATGAAAATAGAAGAAGCGAGTCCTGGAGGAGATTTTAAAAGAGGAGATTCAACAACGACCATGTGAAAGACGTTAGCGCCAGATGTAACCGGTTCCAAGGGAGGAGAAAGACCACCTATCGTATGTTACAAATCATGGAAAGAGGGACATATCATTGGCCCCTATAACAGCTTAAGGTATGCTATAATTGTGGAAAAGAAGGACATATCGCCGAGATTGAGCGATGATCGAAACCAGTCAAGCGGGAATGGTGACTCAAAAGGATGTCCCGAAAGGTCAAAGTCAATCGGTTCTGGAAGAGAGTTTGTCATGACCGGTTAAATGCGAGAACCCCGAACAAAGTTAGCACTCGGGTTAGTTAATTATAAATTCTTGCGAAGTTTATACCTTATTAGATACCAGGTTCTACCCATTCTTTTATCTCTCTTTCTTACCAACGTTTGAACTTGACTACACGAGAAATTAGACTTTGACCTTATCCTGTGGAGACTCCATTAGGAGAAACTTTCATTTCATCCACTATTTAGAAATCTTGCTTGATTCAGGTTGGAACTATCACATTACCTGTTGACCTTATTTCAATAAAGATATTTGCTTTTGATGTGATTTTAAGGTTAACTACTCATCATGCCAAAATTGATTGCTTTCGTAAGGTTGTTAGTTTTCATATTCCTAAGCAACCTCGTTATTCAATTCGAGCAATCAAACCATTGAAATCAAACATTTTCATATCAAGCCATGAAGTCATTCGTTTATTACGGATGTCAAGTTTTCTTAGTCCATGTTATGGATTTGAATAAAGACACGTCAGATTTGAATAATATTCCTGTTGTTATTAATTTTTCCTAACGTATTTCCTGAAGAATTTCTTGGTTTACTCCCAAAGACTGATATTAAATTTTGTATCGACTTTGAACCCGGTACAAAACTCATTTCTAAAATCTCATATCGAATGGCTCCTATTGAACTTCGTGAGTTAAAATTCAACTATAAATTTGGTACATGAGCCTTTATCGGTGACTTCCTTTGTGGTGCCTGCTGAAGCCGGACTCTCGTAGGGGACACCATATTCGTCTGCGATAGTAAAGCGATAGGTGTCATTGTAACGTGCTATCCAAGGTTGGGATATGAGTCACAGATTGAGAACAACCTAAAGTCGGTAATCGAAATACGTAACTTTCTAGGCTTAGTTGGTTATTATCGAAGATTCGTTGAAGGATATTCTCGAATCGCTATTCCATTAACGCAATTCACTCATAGAGATACAAAATTCAATGGAGCAAGGAATGTGGGAAGAGTTTCAAGAACTCAAGAGGAGACTCATTTCAAAGACATGTTCTGACCATGCCATCCTGGAAAAGCGAACGTGGTAGCTGACGTGTTGAGTAGAAGATCGTATACAAGTATGAGTACGATATTGTCAAAGACTCATTTCGTATAATTTACAAATAATAGAGATGGAGATGAAAACTCTAGGTACCCACGTGATGATATATGAGTATAATCAACTTTAATCGATAAAGTTAAAGTTGTTCAAGCTACACACCAGAGCTGATGAATTGAAGAAGGAGGTGCAAGAAGTTGTTATTTCAAAAGCGAGAATCGGTGAGGTGAGGAAAGCTCAAACCTTTGATTTATTAATCCATTTGAAATTCTCGATCGAATAGGAACTGTGGCCTATAGACTCGTTTTACCGCCAAGTATGACGCGTGTTCATAACGATTTTCACGTATCGATGTTACGTAAATATGTGGACGACCCGAACCACGTCGTTGAGTTAGAACCGGACGAGATAGCCAAGACTTAACGTCGAGGAGGTACTGCCAAGATCTTGTAGAGAAAGAACATGTCCTATGTATCGAGGTTATACCACAAGTTAAAGTTTTGTGGAGAAACCATGCTATTGAGGAAATGACACGGGGTTGGAAATGAAAATGAAAGCGATGTATTCTCACCTTTTCAAACACTGTGTATCGTGACACGTCAATTTCGAGGACGAAATTTCATAAGGAGGGAGGTTGTAAGACCCCATATTATTAATAAATGAAATTTATTTTCCTCTATTTATTATTTTGAAATAGTAAGGGTTGATTTGATTAATGTGGATAGTTATGGGTAAAATACGCAAAATATTTTGAATAAGCAAGTGGTTATAAAATATTCATTATTATCAGGAATATTCGTTTAGTCGTGGAATATTCAGTGCATTGTGGGAATATTCGTATTTGACTGGTATGCAGATCTTTTGTTGGCCCCATAACGGAAAGCGATTGGATGAAGAAAAGCGACAAATATAAGTTGTTTATAAATAATCTACAGTAGTTGTTACCAAGTTATCTTTCGTTGGAATACCTTTGGTTAAAACACACTAATACGCCGTTGTTGAACAAGAGACACCAGTATTGCACCAATTATTGATTCTTACGTAAGAAGGCATCACTCAATAATTGTTACGAGAATTATTGTTCAAAGATTTTATTTTATAGATTCAATAATTGCTGCATTGATATTTTATATTACTGTTGTTTCAATAAATTGTCATTACACAGTATTTCTCTATTATCGAAGCAATAATTCATATTATCTGAATAATATTATTAGATAACATTATTGGTAATGTCTAGAAAGTTCTGTCCAAGGAGAGGTTTGGTCACCTAATTGCGCTAGTAATGAGAAATTCTTATTGAAAGCCCCTCTTTCACAGGAGCGGCTACCGTTGCTAATCTTTGTGATTACGTAATATTATTTGTGAATAATTAATTATTGATTTATATGATGAGGAAAATATTGATTCTATGTGGATATAGATGGAGAAAATTTTTAATGTGACAATTGTTGAAAATTAATATTTTATCTTTTTATGATAAAATAATTCATTTAAATATATTATTTTAATAATATATTAATTCAAGTGATATTTTTATAATGAATGTGGGATATATGAGTATATGTGGAGGAAGTGTATTTTTTGTGGCATTAAATGATTAACACATGTTTTTGTGTGTCATGGACCCCATTTCTTGACCTGAAATTTGATTATAGCTTGTAAAATCGCCTGCTTGTGGATTTCTTTGGCCAATTTACATTTGGAATTTAGAAAAACTTTCTTCTCGCAAAGTTGTAGAGAATTAAATTATCTATAAAAAGTCTCGAGATTTGAATTTTCCGACAAAAGGGCTATTTATTGTGAATTATTGAAGTTCAAGTTCAAATAATTGATTTTAGAAGTTTAAAATAATTTAAATAACAAAAATGTTTTTTTGCAAGTATTGTGAGGTGGGCTTTTGGTGGTGGTGAGGTTTTGAAGCAAAATAAGTGTGCGTTGGAATAAAAATTATATATATTAATATTTTATTAAATTTTCTACTTTGGTGTTCTAAGCATTATCCTATAAATAGGGTGCTTAGGTTAGAATTGAAAATCACACCAGAAATTGAAGTTTTCTCTCTATATATTATCGAGCGTATTCTTGTGAGTATTTTAAGTATTGCTATACGGTGCAAGTTCAAGTCATAGCCTATATCCGGTGTTTCAACTAGAAGTACTGTCTTTCGAGGTAAGGGATGTTATTTTATTCGAAAATGATATAATTTCTTCAATATCATTATGCCAAAATATTGGTTGGAAATTTTTATCAAATTTGGAACTTTTTCATGACGGGGTTACTATTCATGAGTTACTATTCATGAGTTACTATTCATGAGTTACTATTCACGAGTTACTATTCACGAGTACTATTCACAAAGAATGATGATGTTTTTTGTGAAATTTGTATCTTTTGGCTTCGGAGTTACTATTCACGTATACAACACTATTCATGTATACGGTACTATTCACGTATACGGTACTATTCACGAATACGACACTATTCATCGAAAAATGAAAATTTTCCTTTTCGTCCAAAATATCTATTATGGATACTAGCTTTGATTGTATCCATGTTTTGATCATTCTTGAATTTTACTCCACTACGATTACTTATGAAGTATTTTTGAACTTGGATTGTTTAAAATACTAATCCTTAATATTTGTTCTTTTGTTTCAATCGGATTCGCTTTTCTTCAAAATATTTTTCATCATCCTCGGTCCTAAATGATGATATTACTAAATATCTTTGGCACGTGATAGCAAGATGAAATGATTTCTTGATGAATATCTTTGGCCTATAGTGTAAAGATGAACAGTGTTGAGATGAACATGACTAATTAATATCTTTGGCCCGTAGTGCAAAGATGAACAGGTGTTTAGATGAACATGACCAACTGATGAATATCTTTGGCTCAGAGTGCAAAGATGAACAGGTGTTGAGATGAACATGACCGATTGATTAATATCTTTGGCCCGTAGTGCAAAGATGAACAGTGTTTAGATGAACATGACTTTAATCGATGAATATCTTTGGCACCAGTAGTGCAAAGATGAATATTTGATTCCGATATATATTGATTGATGTTACAGGATAAAATTTCGACGATGGACTTTTAAATTCATATATAGAAGATAGTAGTTTGCATTCTCTACTTAACTCTTCTAATGAATTATTATTTCTCGTCATAAGATTGATTTAAAACCGTTGTCAATTGTATTCTATTAGATTTTTCCTGTTGGAGACTAACGATAATTTGTTGTATATTATCTTAGTCATAATATTCTTTATCGGGCTAGTTGAGCTCACCCTTTTCCTTTTTGTTCCATTTTTCTTCTCGTGAGGCGAGAATGTAAGCGATGCGAGTGGTCGTGGTATGGAATTAAGGTTCTAGAGAGAGTTGTTTAGTAGTCCTCACCATTTTGTAAAATAATGTAAAAATAATTGTGATGAGGATCTATTTGGGTATGTATATTGTCTAGAAGACAATAATTGTATTTAAACTCACAAGATATATGTTGTACGTTTTTTACACACACAAGTGTATTAATAAAGTTGTAGTTATTTCTGTACCATGTATTTGGCAACTCAGAATGGGTTGGATGGAATGGACCTATTTTGGGGGCGTCACAACATGCCTGTCGTTTTACCAACAAAACATTTGTTTAACATTTCAGTCTTCTTTTGAAAACTATATCTAGTAGTTGACAAAAGATAAAAACATTTGATAATAGAGGAATAGATTATCAATAATCTACACAATATATCAAGTCAAGCCAAAGGAATTGACTTTAACTTCAACATACCTCAATTCATGCGAAAGGATACATGAATCTCAAAAACTTGTTCAGATTGAATTGAGACAAGAGTTAGAATACTTGCCTTTAGCGTCTGCTACGGTATATTAACTTTATGTTCTAGTCATTCAAGTCTCTACAATACATGATCACATAATGCCTTACATTAGGTCACATATAATCAAGTATGTATATGACTATATCATACCCTTCATTTAATTCTAATTGTGTATTAGATTCAGTTACTATTCATTCCTGTTTATCTTTATCCTTGCATTTATATTCAACTAGGTTATCTCAACCTTTATACCACATCCTTAAGGTTTAACAATGTTACATTACATTCCTTAAGTTGTGTTTACTTCCTTTTCTTTTCTTTGTACTTAGAAACATTCATTACTATTTTTGTTTCGAGGTAGCATTGCGGCTTTCGACTTTATATGTTTACATCTCAAGACTGCGGTCTTGAGCTTAATGTATAATCGTCTCCTTGGACTTATGGCTGCAGTGCGAGTCCTTACTTAATGGTAAGCACATGGGCCACCTCTCTCTAGAGGATTTTGGTATCGTATACGGCGTCGTGGCGCCACATATCGTATACTAAGGTTCGCTTCTGGCGAACTCTTATGATGAAGCTCTAACACTATTCCGTATATGGTGGTTGGTCATTTTGCTTTGGGGTTGGTGGCGCCATGCTTGACAACTCTGCACTAGAAAACAAATTCAGTTTGTAACATTTGTGAACTTCCCGGATGCATAATTTCTTCGTTATAAGTCTGAATTGGCTCGTTCAAAAGCCTACGATTCACAAATTACGTAATCTACATGATCATTCAAGAATTTTATCTATTTGTTTGCTAAAAATTCACCTATTGGTTCATTTTTAACGAAAACGATAAACGTTTGTGAACGTTCAACGCTCGTTTCTTTGTTCTAAGTCGGAATCCAGTCATTTTTGAGTCCGTAACTTTTAAATGCCAAATATGACTTGTCTCTATTGTAAAACAATGGTTTCGTGATCAAACACAAAATTTGACTTCCATTCTGAGTATTTTACGTATTCGACGTTTATCGTCCAATCTTGCAAATTCCGGCAATTCTTCATTCTTATGATTTGTTCAACCTTACAAATGAACTTCATTCATCATGTGAACATTTTAACATACCTAATACAACAACTGATATTCGTTGTTGGATTTTGAATTATTCTTTATGAGCTTATAACTTGTCAAATTATAAACTACTTAAGATTTGATTATTCATGACTTATGACAATTAAGGTTTCTTAATCATCATAGTTTACATGTTCTTCACATATAACGTTATTTAGGTATATATGATACATATAATCATATAAGTTCTTAATTCACTTTTCTTACTAAACTCATCACAAGTTCATATTTTCATACTTAACATTCAAGGTTAACTCATAAAAAGTTTATAACTTTTATACGTTCAATGACTTATTGCCAACTTATGTGGCTTAAGTTCATTACTTACACATTCTTCTTACTTCTTATCATTCATGTTTCTTAATTCCAACTTTTCTTATCCCCCCTATAATGGTAGAGATAGAAGATAATAGAGAAGAAGTCTTACTTTTGTGTAGTCTTGGTAAAGTAGCTTGCTTCTTCTTATTACTTATGGAATGACTAATGTGTAACTTATTCTCTCTAACACTTAAGAACTTTTGAGATGTTAGATTATTTGAACAACTAACAAATGACTTGTAAGCCTTCTCTATTTATAGAACTTGCAAAGCTAGGGTAGTTTAGTCATTAAATCACCCACCTCCTCGAGCCACCTCCTTACTATTCATTACTTGGCTAGCACAACTTTTATCCTACACTTGGTCATTACTTCAAAGTCTTGGTCACCACTCTAACTTGGTCACCACATTACTTGGTCACCACAATACTTGGTCACCACAATAACCATATCAATATGGTTTGCCCCATGGGTCATACAACTCATGGATTCTATCTTGGGCTTTCATTAAATCATCATTTGGGCTTTGCATTAATAAACCTAGTTTGTTCATTCATTAATGATTGGGCCTTTCCCTTTAATTCACTTGAACTTGTATTAATTCAATCAATCTTTACAAGTCCATTAGCATTACTTAATACACATACCTATAGTTTATGTATTATTTTTGTATTCTAATTCATATAGAAAATATACAATATTTCATTCTTCATACAAACTCGTATAATACTTCATATTATACTTGTTTTCATTACTTTGTACAATACCTAAGTATCATACAATTATTATTTATGCATTACTAATTAGAACATTTAAAGTTTATAAATTAATTCCATGGCCAATTATTATTACTTTTCCATAACTAGATTTTTATTACATAATCCATCTTACCTTGTTATTCCATCATTACGTATTTCTAAAACTCAAAATTATATCCCCAGCAAATACCGATGAATAGTGTTTTTCGGAAAATTTCTTAGAAAACTTTTATTTTCGTCTTGGAAATTTAAACACTTTAATTCATTCACGTAGCTCAAATAATACGACATTCTAACATCAATAAGTTATACAATGACAACCATCTTGATAACACATGGAATATGATTTTATTATTATTTAATTTAATAAAATCATTTTACAATAAGATTCGAATTTCTCGGTCGTTACATTGTCACTCATATACTAATTCATAATATACGATATTCCATTATTCATACATACTCGTATAATACTTCGTATCATACTCGTTTTCATTTTCCTCGTACAATACCTACGTATCATACGATCATTAACTTAACTTCTTAACGCTTGATTTTCCTAACGTTCTCAAATTAAGTCCGCATGCAAAAAATTAAGTTTTCCATACTTGAATTATTATTACATAATCCATCTCACCTCGATATTCTATCGTTATGTATTTCTCGGAAATTCAAAAATAATTCTTGAGCAGAAATTGATGAATAGTGTTTTTTGGAATATTTCTCGGAAAGCTTTTATTTTCGTCTTGGAAATTCAAACTCTTTAATTCCTTCACGTAGTTAAAATACTAGAACTTTTTGACATTTCTAGGTTATAAAACGACATTCATCTTACTAACACATAATAATAACAAATAATATAATTTTATTCATTATTTAATTAATTAAAAGTATTTTCAAAAGGATTCGAATTCCTCGGTCGTTACATTCTTCCCCCCTTATAAAGATTCTGTCCCCAGAATCTCGTCTCACATTACGCAAACAATTGAGGGTAATCCTTCCTTATCTTTTCTTCCAATTCCCATGTGGCTTCATCGGCATCGTGGTTTTTCCATAACACCTTCACAGAAGGTATAGCCTTGTTCCGCATAACTTATTCTTTTCTATCGATGATTTGAATCGGCATCTCTTCGTACGTTAAGTCCTTCTCGATATGAATAGGCTCATACTCTATTACATGCTTATAATCCGGCTTATAAAGGCGTAACACCGATACGTGAATTACGTTATGTATTCGTTCTAGGTCTGGAGGTAACGCTACCATATAAGATACCCCGCCTACCCGTTTTAACACTTCAAAAGGTCCTATAAACCTCGGACTTAACTTACCCTTCTTTCCAAAGAGTATCTTTACTTTCTAGGGAGAATCTACCTTTAGAAATACACACGAGCCTACCTCAAACTCCCTATTTTCTTGATGTAAGTCCGCATACTTCTTTTGTCTGTCTTGAGCTTCTATGAGAGGCATCCGTATCAACTTCACTACGTCCGCTGTTTGCTGCACCAATTCTGGTCCAAGCATTCAGCGTTCTCCCACTTCATCCCAACACAACGGTGTTCTGCACTCCCTTCCATATAAGGCTTCCTAAGGCAACATACCTATGCTTGCATGATAACTATTGTTATACGCAAACTCTACTAATGTTAGATGATCATCCCAACTACCCTTGAAATCCATGACGTAAGATCTCAACATATCTTCTAACGTCTGAATTGTCCTCTCGCTCTATCCATCGCTTTGTGGATGATATGTCATACTCAACTTTAGTTGCGTCCCCAACTGTTCTTGCAGACTCCTCCAAAAGTTTGACGTGAATTGTGGGTCAGGATCTGACACAATCAAAATTGGTACTCCATGTTTGGAAATAACTTTCTTAACATAAAGTTTAGCTAACTGGTCTAAGTTATACTTAACCTTAATTGGCAAAAAGTGAGCTGACTTCGTCAACCGGTCCACTATTACCCAAATCGCATCATACCCTTTTTGAGTAATCGGAAGTCCCACCGCAAAGTCCATCGTGATATGCTCCCACTTCCACTCTGGAATCTCCAATGACTGTAACAAGCCACTTAGTCGTTGATGTTCGACCTTAACATTTTGACAAGTCAAGCACCTACTCACACACTCGACTATTTCTCTCTTCATGTTCGGCCACCAAAAACTCTGTCGAAGGTCTTGATACATCTTAGTTCTACTAGGATGAATCTAGTACCTCGAACTGTGAGCTTCTTGTAAAACTTGCTCCTTTAATTCCATCTCATTTGGAACCCAAATTCTTCCTTCAAATTGAAGATTGTACTTAATATCTTTTGATTGGTTAACTACTTCTTCATCTTATCACACTCATCAGTTTTGAGCTGCACCCCCTTGACTCTCTCTACGATGGTAGATTGGATCTCCGTTGTAAACAGTCTCTGTCCCGATTCACTCAGCAATTTCACCTCTATCACCATCCTAGCCATCTCTGTTATTAACTCAGTTTGAGCCGTTAACATAGTCAACTTCTCCCGACCCTTCCTATTTAAGGCGTCAGCCACTACATTGGCTTTTCCAGGGTGATACAGGATTTCACAGTCATAATACTTTATCAACTCTAGCCATCCCCTCTGCCTCATATTCAACTCCTTCTGTGTGAAGATATATTTTAGACTCTTATGGTCCGTGCATATCTCACATTTTTCCCCGTAAAGATAATGTCGCCATATCTTTTTAAGTAGGGTGAACTTTCTCATAATCCTTCAACTGCCTTGATGCATACACAATGACCTTACCATGCTGCATCTGCACACAACCAAGTCCTCTATGCGAAGCATCGCTATAAATCATAAAATTTTCTATGTCATCGGGCAATGACAAAACATGCGCTTCACTTAACCTCTTCTCAATTCTTGAAAATTGTCCTCGCATTTCTCAGTCCACACGTATTTCACCGTCTTCCTTTTTATGTTAGTCAACGGAGTAGCTATCTTCATAAAATCCTGAATGAATCTCTAATAGTAACCCACTAACCCTAGGAAACTCCGCACCTCAGTCGATATTTTCGGTTGTTCCTAATTTATCACGGCTTCCACCTTCGCTGGATCTACTGAAATCCCTTTATAGTCAATGACATGACCTAAAAAATGTACTCTCTATAACCAAAATTCACACTTCGTGAATTTTGCATATAACTTCTCCTTCCTTAGTGTTTCAAACGCTATTCTTAGGTGTTTAACATGATCTTCTGGCATTTTAGAATAGACTAGAATATCATCGATAAACACCACGATGAACTTGTCCAAATATTGTTTGAACACTCTGTTCATCATATCCATAAATGCAGCTGGTGCATTAGTTAACCCAAATGACATCACACGAAACTCGTAATGACCATAACGAGTCCTGAATGCTTTCTTTGGTACATCATCCTTCTTAACCTTCAGCTGGTGATACCCCGTCCTTTAATCTATTTTAGAAAAATACTTTTCCCCTTTCAACTGATCGAAAAGATCATCGATCCTGGGGAATGGGTACTTATTCTTTATTGTTAACTTGTTCAACTCTCTGTAGTCGATACAAAGTCTTAACGATCTGTCCTTCTTCTTGACAAATAGGTCTGATGCTCCCCACTGTGAAACACTCGGTTGAATGTACTTCATGTCCAACAGTTCTTGTAACTGTACCATCAACTCCTTCATCTCCATTGGTGTCATACGATACGGTACCCTGGAAACTGGTGCCGCTCCTGGCACAATGTCTATTACGAACTCGTTCTCCCTATCCGGCGGAAGACCTGACAATTCACTTGTAAATACATCCATGAATTCACTCAATATAGGTATTTGTTCCATAGTCGCTCCCACTCTCTAGGTATCAACTACATGGCATAAATAACCTACACACCCCTTCCTCAATAATTTCCTAGTTTGTGTCATGGTAAGACAACACGAACGTCCCGACGATTTATTATCATAAAATATTACATGAGGTTGTCTTAACGTTTTAATATTCACACATTTCTTCTGACAATCTATAATTTCCCCATGGTTAACCAACCAATCCATTTCGAGAATTACGTCGAATTCTCTTAGCTTTATCAGTATCAAATCTACTGATAATTTATAACCCCGTATGTCAACGCAACAACTCCTATGAATATCTTCAGCAGGAATTATCTCTTCATTTGCTACCTTAATATTTAAAGGTATTGGTAACTTTTTGGGAAGTAATCCTAATCGTCTAGCAAAATCACATGCTATAAACGAACAAGTAGCACCCGAATCAAACATCACGTAAGCATTTAGGTCGTTGATCAGAATAATACATGTGACTACGTCCCCTGATGCAACTGCATCTTGGACTGTCATATTAAAGGTACGAGCCATCGGCCTACCCGACTGTGCTGGACCACCAATAGCTAACTTACCGCTATTAGTGCCCCTATTCCCGTCCGCCCCCTTCTTGGGGCAGTTCTTTACTATGTGGTTAGTTAACCCACACACAAAGCATCAGTGGTTCTTCTTCGGACTTGGACAGTTAGGCGAAATGTCCCCCTCCTGTCCACAGTTATAGCATACAGCCTTCCCCTTGAGACAGACTCCTAGGTGAGTCTTTCCACAGGTTTTGCAGGCCTCCATCCTCCTCTTCGGGTCTCCTTGCTTCACTCAGGTATTCCCAAAGTTAAACACTGCCCGCTTCTATCCCTCGCCACTCCCCGCTGAATCCTTCAATCTTTATTCCCCTATCAACCTTCCCCTAATTCTTCTTATCTTTGAATTACTGGCTTAAAGCCTCACTACCACCTTCGGTGATTATCACCTTCTCTAAAATTGTCCCAAACGAAGTACTTTGGAACATAGAAATACGATTATAGAGCCAGGGTTTCAAGCCATGCTCGAACCATCGAGCTTTCCTAACCTCGGTGTCCACTTGGTGTGGAGAAAACCTTGTCAGTTCATTAAACTTGGCAGCGTATTGGAGAACCGTTATATCCCCTTGTTTTAAATCAAGAAACCTCATTTCCATTCTCCCCTTCATACTCGTGAGAAAATAGTTCTCGAAGAAAATCTCCTTGAACCTTACCCACGTAAGATTCTCAATCCCGGTCCTAGCCTGGTTACTTTCCCACCAAAAATTGGCTACCCCTTCATCATGTAGGTTGCAAAGGTAACCTTCTGACCCTGGTTGACATTTTCTATGACAAATGTCTTCTCTATTTTTTTTACCCACGTTTTGGCTTCGATAGGGTCCGTAGTTCCTTTGAACTCCGGCGGACCCACACTTTTGAAATCCTTAAACGTAGTAGCTCGTACTACTCCAGGATTTACGGGGATGTTAGTCCCATTTCTATTAAACGCTGCTGTTAGTAAATTAACAAATTCCTGCATTAGGTTAACCGGACCTCCCTCCGGTTAATTTACGTTAGCGCCTTGGTTTCCTTGTACTCTTCTTAGCGGCATTTTGCTGTTACAACAAACAACACATTTCGTTATTATTCGTTTCCTGTTAGTTAGTTATTATTTAGATTAAACAATAACTTCAACATTCATTACTCAATATGTTCCGAAAAAGGCTTATATTGATTCATTCATTGTAGTATAATACTACATCGTTTACATTACACAACCTAAGCTGATTACATTACAATCCCACATTTGCTTTCCAAAAATTGGGATTTACAAAAGACTACCCTTTGATATAAAAAAGAGGGTTTTACGTCACTACTAGATACACAATATTTACATATCTAAACTACTATATCTAATAATAGATTACATCTGCCTTAAGGCATTATCAAAATCCGCCTTGGCAAGACTGGCGGTAATATCACAGATGATAGCCAACTACCTGCTGCTGGAAGTCCGCATTAGAACTCCTATGAATATATGACATTCTCCTTATCTTTTGCTTCTTGGTCTTTAGCTCCCCCCGGAGCTCAAAGACCTCTTATTTCAGCTCATGGACCTTGTCCCTGGCTAAAATCCTCTCATCATGTTCCTGTTCCCACATTGACTCCACGTCTGTCTTATCTTCCAAGACAGTATGGAGTTCATCTTTCAACTCCTTCACTTCCTTACAATACTGGATGTTTCTTTCCAATACTAACATAAATTATGACATCATTGACTCCCCCGGAGCCATCTCGACGTCTAATGCTACTAGGTTGAAGGACACTACTTCCACCTCTTCTTCCAACATGCTGTCGAACACAAACATAAGGTCTAGGCTCTTTGAGTCTCTAGACTCAATAACTGCAACTTCAAGTTCTGCCGCAATTGGGTTCGGTATGATCTCTATTTGATTAACCGACCCTTCACTGACTACATGTATATCCCTATACAGTTCATTCTTCCTGACATCTACACACAAAACAAATAAGTTTGATTAGTACACATCAGTAGAATAATAAAAACACACAACATTTATAATGCATTTTTATAAGGTTACTTTCCATCTTTTATTTCTTTGACTTTTCTTAAGGTTGTGACTTAAATCCCCCCTTAAATTTTTTAACCTAATGCTTTGATACCAACCTGTGACGCCTCCAAATTCGGGTATCTTCCAACCCGACAGATGGTGTTACACGGTGCTATAGTTCACACAAACATTCAATTGAAATGCTTTAAAAGAACAAATATGTCTTATATATATTACAAAATAATACTAACATTCCCCAGGTTCTTTACACTTGTTCTTGTCATAATATCAAATATTATCATTACAAACCTATACTATTACATAAGTAATC
The DNA here is from genome assembly GCA_020205615.1 of Panax quinquefolius. Lineage (NCBI taxonomy): Eukaryota > Viridiplantae > Streptophyta > Magnoliopsida > Apiales > Araliaceae > Panax > Panax quinquefolius. Next base: position 125,505,670 of record CM035160.1, on the reverse strand, counting down.
TATGAGTTTGCCTTAGCCTTCCCTTTATCCTTGCTGGATCCTTCGGTCCATTCGATCTTAGCTGCATTCATATGGTTCAAGCAAGAGTGAGCCTAACTAGCTCAGCAAGTACACCAAATCTAATAAAAAAATAACATGCTTGAAACATAGGAATTATATATCTTCAATAACTGAACAATAGTTACGAAGTACTAACGATAATTCAAAATAGCACTTCTTTTCCTTCAAAATGTTTTACAATGACAATATTCAGTGTAACATCAATTCCGGTCCAAGACCATGAGCTTTTCATAATTTCTTTGAAAAAGGACACCCCGACACTAAGTCCGTAAGTCCGTCATAGCTTACGAGCACGTCTAGGTGATCAGCCTAAATTACTCTATGTTGATCAACACTACATTCATTAAACATATGTACGTTTAAGTTGTGGTAACCTCACGTGCCTGTCGTTTGACAACAAAACATTTTAGCATACTCAGTATTCATTTGAAAACCACACCAACATAGTTTGGTAAAACATTAACAGTACTTTGATAGATTATAAGAAATCCAACATATAGTAAGTCTAGCCGAAAGAATTGGCTTTGAATTTATTGTACATCAATTCATGCGTAAGAATACATGAATCACAAAGCTTGTCCAGAATTAACTGAAATAAGGGTTAGAACACTTGCCTTTAGCGTCTGCTACTATTATTACACGTGCACTTTAAGTCTTTAAGGTCTCTACAGTAGATGATAACATCACATAACACATTAGGTCATGAATAAACATGCATGGTTCCTAACGAATCTTACCCTTCTTCTCAATCTAATTATAACTTAGATTTGTTATTATTGGTTTCGGTGTTCCGTTACGTCATTCTTACGTTAACATGCAATTAACTTTCTTCAACCATAAGTGATCATATTTAAGGTTTAACCATGACTTACCAATGTTACACTACTCTTTAAGTTCATTACTAATCAGTCTTACTTTCCTTCTTTACTTATAAACTTTCTTTACTAACAAAACCTTAAGATCAAGGCGCATGGCCAGACTTTTCCTTCCTTAACCCACGCCATGGCGTGACTTCGTCAAGACATCTTCCCGATTCAGTCACTGGGCGCTAACTTCAAAGACAATGGGCCATCTTTGCAGAACGCCAAACTCGATGAGGGTCACATCTTCTCTCGGCCACGTACTTTCGGCCAATTTGGCGCCACCTATTTGGCATCTTGAAATTTGGCAAGAAGCTTCATAGCACCGAAAAATTTTGGCAGTTTTTCTACTTAGCGAAATTCACGGGCTCATAACTTCTTCATTATAAGCCCGAATTGGCTAGTTCAAAAGCCCAAATTTTACATTTTCGACTCTGTTAACTCAAAAGTCACCTATTAGTTCATTTTTAAAGAAAATGATAAACGTTTGTGAACGTTCAACACTCGTTTCTTCGTTCTAAGTCGGAATTCAGTCATTTTCGAGTCCACAACTCTATAATTTTAAATAAGACTTGTCACCATTGAAAACCAACGTCTCCAAGCTAAATAACAAAATCCGACTACCAATATGAGAATTTCACGAATTTGACGATTATCGTCCAATCGTGAGAATTCCAGCATAACCTCATTTCGTATGATTTGTTCATCGTTCCAAATGGATTCTAATCATCATATAGACATCTCAACCTACATATTACAACAACTTATTTACATATTAAGTTATGTCTTAATCTTCATGAGTTTATAACTTATCAAAGTATAAACTACTTATAGTTTTAATTCTCATGACTTATGATAGTTTAAGTCCTTTAACCAACATTCTTACATCTTTTTAACATAATAACTTCATTCATGTAAATATGTTACAAGTTCATATATGTTCATCATAAGTTCATAACTTATTTAGGTTTGAATTACTTATTCATGACTTATACGGCGTAAGTCCATTGATTAATCAATTTATTTACTTCCTAATATACATGTACCATCACTTCTCTATCAAGCTACTATGGAAGAGATGGAAGATTATAGGACACGAGTCTTACCCTTGATGGCTAGCTTTTCTTCTTCTTGAAATAAATGAAAGTCTAACTTATATGTGCTTATTCTCTCTAACACTTCAGTTGTATTATGTTAGATGAAAGTTAACAATCCAACAAATGAAATTTGAGCTTGCTATTTATCGACTTCTCTAAGTTAGGGCACTTTGGTCAATAACATATCTCACCTCCTTAGTAACCTCCTTACTATTCAATACTTAGCAATTAAGTTAACTTGATAACCACAACTTTTACTTGGTCATTACAATTGTTTCTTGGCAACCACAACAATTATATAATGCTTGGGCATCAAGACCACCCATGGGTTGCCCCATGGATCAAGCTTAACAATTGGATCATGGCTTGGGCTTAGTTTTAATTTGTTTAACTTAAACTTTGGGCTTCACATTAATAACCACTTGGGCTCTAACATTACTTCTATTGGACTTGCATTTCCTACATGATCCCACAAGTTCATTTCATTTAATTAAAAGCCTTATAACGTATACTATATGTATAATTCTCGTATTCTCACTCGTATACTAATTCATAATATACGGTATTCCATTAGTTGTACATACTCATATAATACTTCGTATCATACTCGTATTCATTTTCCTCGTACAATACATACGCATCATACAATCATTACCTTAACTTCTTAATGCTTGATTTTTCTAACGTTCTCAAATTAAGTCCGAATGCGAAAAATTACATTTTCCATACTTAAATTATTATTACATAATACATCTCACCTCGATATTCTATCATTATGTATTTCTCGAAAATTCAAAAATAATTCCCGAGCGGAAATAGATAAATAGTGTTTTTCAGAAAATTTCTCGAAATCTTTTATTTTCGTCTTGGAAATTCAAACACTTTAATTCCTTCATGTAGTTAAAATACTTCAACTTTTTGACATTTCTAGGTTATAGAACGACATTCATCTTACTAACACATAATAATAACAAATAATATAATTTTATTCATTATTTAATTAACTAAAAGTATTTTATAAAGGATCCGAATTCCTCGGTGGTTACAATATCAAGATAAGAGTTTTGGAATTCTCAATAGCATACTAAGGGGTGTTAGATACCCTGAACATTATTTTGTTTCATCAAAAACCATCAGACGGTTTAACAATCAAATAGATTTTAAACAGTCTCTGCAAGTACTCCAGGTGATCAGCCTATCATACCCTACATTGTGCACAAGTATAAAATTTAAATGCATAAGCATAAATGGGACTATATGCCCGACATCTGTTGGCCCAATTATTCAGGTTGTTCATCTTAGTATTCAAGCGAGACCGCACCAAAGCAATTTTGATTGGTAAACATTAAATAGCTTCAAAGGATTTGAATTGTTCAAAGATTATATCACTTATCATCAATAAAAGTCTAGCCGAAACAAAAACCCAGAAAGCATACTTGGAAACAGTTCATTAAAGAAATAGAACTTTAAAGTATATCAGTTGTAATACTAACAGAGTAATCATCAATAACGCTTGCAAGGAAATTGCCTTTATATATAACTTTACGACAAAGGAACTTGTACGAAAAGTAAATAGCACAAGTTCGATACTTACTCTCACTGCAACAACAATGTGTAAAGATTGAGTAATTGCTCAAAAGAAACTTAGGGTTAGGAAATTTCCTGATACGTCTTCTACAATTTACTACTATCTACTAGCCCTCCACGTAACTTATTCACATGTGTCACGTTAAGCAATTAGGTTCTCGAACACCACTTCGAAGTGTAATGGTTCCCTTATATTTTAATAAGATGATTAAACTCACACATATTCAAATAAAATTCAATTACATAACACGTTACTTCGTATAGGCCACATGGTTCAATAAAAGAATCTGGGAAACATAGATTTCTGACATTTTTTGGACCCAAACCTCCATAAAAAATCTACATAAAAATGCTTAAGGGTCTCAAGTTGGAAAACCTTATTTTCCATATTTTTGACATCACATATTTAATTAAACTCATTTATCCATATAACATCATTTATATAAAAAATACCAAATCAGTGACAAAATATTTATTTTCTGGGATTTTGCAGAATATAGTCCCACATTGAACATATATGTTTCCAAAATTTTTAAAATCCATCTACTATTTTTAAATAGTCCATAATAGCCAAATATTCTCAGATTTTTCATAAATCGAGATTAGCTCCAAAAATTCTGAAATTTTCATAGTTTGCTCCTATTATATACATGTACTTCCAGTAAAATTTCGTAATATTTGGATTCATACACAGAGAGTTATTCAGGTATCTTTTCAAATAGTGCCCTTAGCCGTAAAATCCATAACTCTGGATCAGACCAAGCACTAAGGTGACAAGACACCACGATCTGGATCGTAGAGTATCATATGCCGTGTGTCAGAAGCATCGAGCCCTACCTTTTGTTTGGAGACAAATTCCAATAAATATGGAATACGTTTTAAATGTTGAAGTCCTCATCAGTCCCAACGATACAAAAGATATCCTTAGTATACAACGAAAGAAATGTATTGAAGAAGCTAAGGAAATGACCATAGGACAGAGGAAAACACCTTTTCAGGTGTTAGGTGAGAAAGCAGTCTGCTGTGTCAGTGGGCCAGAATGTAAGTCAGAAGGTGTGTAGAAAAGTCTCCATCAAAGCTCAGAAATGTCAAACGCATTTAATGCTTCAACAAATGGATACAACAGATAGATTTCAAGGATCACATATATGCAAAACATGTGCAGATGAGAAAAATAAGCAAGCATTAAACAAAATGCACAAGAACACTCAACGCTCAACTCTATGATCTGAGAAAAAGAGAAAGCTTGCTCAGCTACTCAGTTCTTTCGAACAAGTGATTAACGGCAACTGAGTATCACCAACCAAGAACTCAACAACTACCAATCAACTAAAGTAAGAGTTCCAAGTCAGAAGGACTTGAAGGGTTCTAAGTGAACTGTGAAGAACCAAGTCTGCTGGACTTGAAGAGTGAACTAAGAAGTTCCTAGACTGCTGGTCTAGAAAGAATCTACAAGATTCAGAAAGTGTAAAAGATATCCTTAGTGGATTTCCTACTTGAGGAGTAGAAGAGTGGACTAGGAGCTTTAAGTGCTCTGAACAACATAAAACTGCTGTGTCTATTACATTATTGCTATAACTGCTATAACTATTACAACTGCTATAACTGCCTCACTCACACCAACTTGCCATATAAAAAAGGGAGATTAAACAAACCATAATTCCGTTGTATTTTAATCATTATCAAACTAAAAAGTTAAAATGAAAAGAATTTTAAATATCTATTCAACCCCCCCTTCTAGATAACTATTGTGCCTCCGGGAACTAACAATTGGTATCAAAGTAGGTTCTATTATATAGCCTACAAAGCTTAAGTAGATCCAATGGAACACTTACCAAGTGAATCAAGGACTGGAGATGGCAGCAAGCCACCTATGTGCAACAAAGATAAATTTGCCAACTGGAAAGTTAGGATGCACGCATACATGGATTCAATAGATGAAGATCTATTTGAAATTGTTCAAAATGGGCCCTACGTTCCTACAAAGCTTGCACCAACTACAGAAGATCTAAACAGAATACAAATCAAGGTCAAAGAAGAATGGACTGACAACGAGAAGAGAGATGTTCGACTCAACAAGAAGGCTAATAACATTTTGTTTCAATCTTTAGAAGATGATATGTTCAAAAATGTGGTCAATAGAAAAACAGCAAAACAACAAAGGAGGTTTAGGAAGCACTGCTCATCATGCATGAAGGAATAGAGGAAGTCAGAGAAAACAAACAATCTCTCCTGACATAACAATATGAAATGTTTGCACACGTTCAATGAGAGAACGTCACTGCCACCTACGAGAGATTCAACGTTCTGCTCAACTCTCTACGAGCCTATGGAAAGATCTATCTAAACAAAGATCTAATCATAAAGTTCATGAGAGACTTACCAAGCAGGTGGGATGCCAAAACCACTGCTATTAGAGAGTCAAAGAATCTCCATGAGATGATTGTTCAACAGTTATATGGCAACCTTCTTACATACGAACTGGAGCTGACTCAACGAGCAGAAACTCTATCAGAAGGAAGAAATAAGGATAAGGGTGTTTCTCTCAAAGCAACTGAAAGTACCTCCAAGGTCAACACTGAAATTGACTCTAACTACAATGAAGATGATGATGAGGACTTTGCAATGCTAGTAAAAAGACTCAAAAGGTTCATGCGTCAAGGCAAAACCAGCAAGCCAAAGAAGGTCAGCAACTACAGCAGCCAGGAGCAAATGAATGATCTATGCTACAATTGTAAGAAGCCTGGATATTTCATTGTCAACTGCAAAAAACCTCTCAAAGAAGAACTAAAGAAGAAATCACATGCAAAGAAAGAATACAAAGGCAATAAAAGGCCTCAGAAGAGAGACAAAGGCCTTGTAGCTGGAGGATGGTGGAGTGACTCAGACAATGACTCAACTTTCGATTCTAGAGATGATGAAGATCCTCAAATGGCAAATCTGTGCCTAATGGCAAAACATGCAAAGGACAAATAGAACTCCAACATACATGAAGTAAGTATCGATGAGGTATTTGACTTTAACTCTCCTGATGTAGACATTGATGATTTAAGGACTGCACTGTATGGCATAACATCTGATCTGCATCAATACATGAAATGGTTCAGAGTTCTGTCGAAGGATTATTCACTTCTTCAAGAAGAAAAAAAGATAGTTCAAGAAGAATTGGAAATAGCCCTTCTAAGTACTAACTCTCTCTCCAAGCTTGAGGCTGAGAATAAGCTCTTAAAACTGACCAATGAACTCAATGCACAAAGAGAGTCAAGTCTAACCTCTAAAATTGAGGAACTAGAAAAGACTATCTCTACATGGAATAAATCCTCATCATCCATGGACTCCCTGCTCTCTAGTCAGAGAAGTGCATCAGACAGAACACGCTTAGGCTTTGGGGAATCCACCTCAGAGCCTTGTGTGGAAAAGATAAAGGAAACTAGCACTAGTAATGCTTCAAGTTTTAGTAGAGGCATTACATTTTTGAAATCCTGATTCAATCCAACCCAACCCTGTTCTACTGATTCAATCCATACTCCAAGGAGTAAAGGATCTCATGCTGGCCTGGGTTTCACAAAAGAGAATAGTAACCCATCCACTACTCACCAACCTCGAAGGATCGTAGAGTTTAGTAAGACCAACTCTATGAACCAACTGGGAATGTACAATAGAGGTAAGGTACACTCCTCATAAACCATGAAACACAAGGGCACATGGAAGAAGGAAAATCATCCTAATAGAAGATTTACTAAAGATCCACAAAAGTCCAAATGGAGGAAGAACTCTCACACACACACAAGCATGCATCATATTAGATGTTTTGTGTGTTATAAAGTGGGTCAAAGGCTGCAAAGTGCTATTATAATTCCATGCATATGAGACCCAAGATCAAGCAGATTTGGGCACCCAAGGGTACTAACAAAGTAGGACCCATGCAAATATGGGTACCAAAATGAAGGTTTAATGTTACCACAGGAAAAGAGCTCAACGATCACGACGTGGTATCTGGACAGTGGATGCTCAAGACACATGACTGGGAACAAAGCTGTTTTGTCTAACTACATAGAGAAGGAAGGTCCCTTAGTCATCTTCAGAGATAACGACTCTGGCAAGACAAGAGGATATGGCTCAGCTAGAAATGGTGCAGCGTCCTTAAGTAAAGTGGCCTATATGGAAGGACTACAACACAATCTTCTAAGCATTAGCCAACTCTGCTACAAGGGTCATCAAGTAACATTCCTCAACAATCAATGTCAAGTTAGAGACCTAAAGACATCTGCTGTAAAGTTAACTGGAACAAGAGAAGGAAATGTCTACATAGTAAATCTTGGACAACTAAGTTTAGACGAGACAATATGCTTTATGGCTAAAGTATATAAAGAAATGAGCTGGTTATGGCATAGAAGATTGTATAATCTCAACTTCAAGAACATATCCAAACTGGCCTCAAAAGATCTTGTTGCAGGCCTACCCAAGTTCAGCTTCATCAAAGAAAGGCAATGCAATGCCTGTCAGCTTGGAAAGCAAACCAAAAGCTCATTCAAGAGTAAAACTGCCAACTCAATTGACAAGCCCCTGCAGTTGCTCCACATGGATCTATTCGGGCCAATTCCAACAACAAGTCTCGGAGGAAAGAGATACTCACTGGTCATAGTCGACGACTACACCAGGTTCATATGGGTGTTCTTTCTAACCTCAAAGGATGAAACAAGCTCCCAACTAATCAAGATGTTCAGGCTGGTGATGAACGAGAAAGGACAGAAAATCAAGGCTATAAGGAGTGATCATGGCAGAGAATTCTACTTCTCAGAAATGGACCAGATTACGCACGAACATGGCATCGATCATAACTTCTCAGCTCCACGAACTCCTCAACAAAATGGAATAGCTGAGAGAAAGAACATGACATTGATAAAGGCTGGAAGAACTCTTCTAGCAGCAGCCCATCTGCCTGAATACTTCTGGGCAGAAGCTATCAACCTTGCATGCTACACTCATAATAGATCACTCATACACTCTACGATTAAGAAGACTCCCTATGAACTGTGGAAAGGAAGAAAGCCAAGTGTTAGCTACTTTCATGTATTCGGCTGTGCATGCTATATTCCGAATAATGGAAAGCAATACTTGACAAAGTTTCAATCCAAGTCAGACGAAGGAATCTTTCTTGGATATGCCACAGACAGTAAGGCCTACAGAGTGTTCAACAAGAAGACACCGAGTGTTGAAGTCTCGATTCACATCATCTTTGATGAGACAGAATTAGACAAAATAGTGCCTCAAGACACTACGACCGACCGTTTAGACACTACGAACGAGGTCGTCGAGCTCAACACTATGATCGTAGTATTAGATAGTTAAATCGCTGAGCAAGGAAATGAAATCATAGAGAGGCCTATGCCAGACAACGAACTTAATCAGTTTGAAAGAAGCAAAATATGGAGATTGGTACCAAGACCAAAAAGTCACCCTATCATTGGAACCAAGTGGGTCTTCAGAAACAAGATGGAGTAATAACCAGGAATAAGGCAAGACTAGTGGCAAAGGGCTAATCTCAGGAAGAAGGCATTGACTACGATGAGACAATTTCACGTGTTGCCAGACTAGAAGTCATCAGAATATTCCTTGCCTTTGCTGCTCACATGAAATTCAAGTTCTTTCAGATAGATGTTAAAAGTGCATTCCTGAATGGTGAAATTCAATAAGAAGTCTATGTAGAGTAACCTCTAGGTTTCATCAATCTATCTCTTTCTAATTATGTGTATAAATTAGACAAAGCCTTATATGGTCTTAAACAAGCACCTAGAGCATGGTATGAAACACTAACTAACATTCTTATTGAAAATGGGTTCACTAGAAGTAGAGTAGATACCACAATATTCCTTAGAAAGCATAAGAACAAAGTCTTATTGGTTTAAATATATGTTGATGATATTATTTTGGGTTCTAATGATAAAAAGCTATGTAAGAGATTCTCCAAGCTTATGCAAAGCAAGTTTGAAATGAGTATGATGGGTGAGCTGAACTTCTTCCTTGGACTGCAAGTAAAGTAGACTGATGAGGGAATCTTCATAAACCAATCCAAGTACATCAAAGATTTACTTAAGAAGTATTGCATAGAATTAGCCTCTCCCATGAAAACCCCAATTGCTCCTGCAACCAAGCTTGACAAAGATGAAAAAGGTAAAAGTATTGATATAACTCAATACAGAGGTATGATAGGCTCACTTCTATATCTAACTACCAGTAGACCAGACATAATGTTTGCAATATGCATATGTGCTAGATTTCAGGCTAATCCTAAGGAATCATGTTTAACTGTTGTAAAGAGGATTTTCAGGTATCTCAAGGGTACACCTCACTTGGGGCTTTGGTACCCCAAGGAGTCCTCATTTGAACTAACAAGATACAAAGATACTGATTTTGCAGGCTACAAAATAGATAGAAAGAGTACCCGTGGCACCTGTTAATTGTTAGGAAACAGACTTGTGTCTTGGTTTAGCTAGAATCAAAACTCGATTATCTACTTATTTACGGGCAAGTTGAATACATTCTTTGGGCAAATTCTTTATCTAAGATCCTATGGATGAAAAATCAGCTAACAGATTATGGGTTTGAATTCAAATCCATACCTATTCACTGTGATAACACAAGTGCTATAGAAATAACTCATAATCATGTCATGCATTCTAGGACTAAGCATATAGAAATAAGGTATCACTTCATTAAAGATCATGTGCAAAATGGACCTATATCTTTACAATATATCCCTACTGAAAATTAACTTGCTGATGTCTTTACGAAGCCTCTAGATGAATCCAGATTTAACAAGTTAATAAATGAGCTAGGCATGCTTAATTTATATCCATGAAATATATGCTCTAGTGTGTGCTAACCATACAGATATAAAGGCTATGGTTGAAACCATAGACATGATCAAGGGAAGTCCATGATCGCAGAGCTGCAGTGACATAAAAGACAACAATCGTAGCACAGACTCAACGATCGTAGCACAGACTCAACGATCATAGTACAGACTCAACGATAGCAGAGCCCCATCAACAAAACAAAGGAGCATCCTGTGATGATAAAGTTCAAAACAAAGCAATCTCTCTGATAAGCGCCTCAGGAACAAACCTAACCATTGACTAACTCTACGAGGTTGGCCCTTCCTGAGTTACCTTACAACGGAAGAATGCTAAGTCAAAGTTCATCACAAGGACTCGGCCAGACTCGACGATCGTGGATTCGGACATGGCGATTCTTGACGGACGTGAAGAATCTTTGAAGGACTTCGACAATTGCAGTTCAGACTCGACGAATGCAAAGAAGACTAAACACTCACAAAGGCTACCTCAATGATCGTAGTCCCTCCTAAGGACACATTAGCTCAGAAATAGCTAAGGGTAAATCAGTACAATCCTCCTCAGTCAGATTTATAGAGCCAAACAGAATTCGACACCTGTCCCTCTAAGCAAAATGGAGAGAGGGAAGTTATAAGTAAAATTTAAAAATGCCTTTTGTAAAACAGAAATTCAAAAAGATTATATCTCCCTTTTCCTCTACAAGTAGAAACCCTAACCCTTAAGAAAGTTCAGACAACCATACTACTTTCAAAGAAATCAATGGTAGCTTCCAACGTCATCTCCGCTCTGAGACTACTGCTTATTGAGTTAAAAATAAATGAACCCAAATTTTACAAAACTCGCATCATTGATAAAGAAATTTGGTCTCGAAGAAGCCACAATGCGAGCACTGGATCTACCCGAAGCTGATAAATGAGTTCTATAGGAATGGGGCATTCGAAAATAACGTCATCACCACGAGGGTCAAGGACGTGGAAATCAAACTCAGAACTGAGAATATCAACCTAGCCCTAGGCTTCAAAAATGAGGGGTTCTCGATCACAGATGGCATTGAGTTCCATCAAGGCCTAAAGAAGATGCATCACAAGAAATTCCCCACTGTCAAAGGATACAAGAAAAAGGAGTTTACTCAGAGGTACAAATTTCTGGCCGATATTATTGGGAAGTGTATATGTTACAAGAGCTCTGGTCACGATTCTGTAAATGAGGTGCAACTCAAGCTCATGACTGCCATAAGTTATGGAATACAACTTAACAATAGAGCTCTACTGCTTGAATGGATTGGGAAGTGGATCACCAGCTCAAAGAAGACAAAGAGTTCTCAAAAGATGCTCTACAGATGATTTATAAGCATCATCCTACCGTCTGATATAGGTGACAAAATTGGGGACAATGAAAGAGAGTCCATAAATCCAAACAGACGGATGAACCAACAATTATTTGAGAACTGAAAAAGGAATCCAGCAGTGAATATGCGTATGATGTCAGAGTCCAGTGGAAGAACAAGTGATATAAAGGAATCAAGGATTCTAGGAAACATGTCAGTCATCAAAGAGAGTGAAGAAGAAAAGGAAGAGATCAACAAGGGAGAACCCACTGCCTTTGTCAGAAAATGCAAGGGCAAGAGAAAACTAAAGACTAGAATGGCAGAAGAACCTCAAGGGTCTACCACTGATATACCTGTAGAGTCCTCTGATATTGAGACTCTGAGGATCCTAAGAAGAAAAGAATAGCAGGCTGAGGTAGATGAAGATAGAGCTACCATATCACAGCTGTTGAAGAAGAATAAAATCATTCACAAGTCCAAGAGGCCATCTGTCTCTTCGATCATCGAGTCTCTACCAATCATAGAGACCAGATTGAACACCTCAAGTAAGGAAGTTGCTGCATCAGATGGTCTGACTGATCAACAGAATAGAGCTAAAGCTTAAGGAAGTCCTGAGGCTGTGACTCAACCTAGAAAACCAAGACAAAATTGGTTAAGAAGTACATCCTTGTCAATGAAGGAGTACTCAAAGAGGAAGACAAAAAGATGGCTGCTGAAAAGGAACTAACCAAAGAAAGCCAAAAGGACAAAGCTCAAGCTTAGGGGGAGATACCTGAAGTTCTCACCTTAGAAAATGCTCCAGCTGAGGGGGAGCTACTAGTTCTGCAGATGGATGATCATGTTGAGGAGGAGCATCATGATATCCCCATTACAGAAGAAGTTGTTCCTGCAGAAAATGAGGGAGAACCATAGCAAGAATAAAATGAAGTCATTGATATAGTGGAATCCTTAAACAAAGACAGAGAAGAGGATGAAGATGATGAGGTCGAGATCATAGTTGTGGGCAGTAATAGGTATAGAAAATCTAACTACGAGCAACTGTTCTCCTATCTACCTATGATGCCTTTTCATCAAGCTCAAATTCTAAACTCCTAGAATCACATGTTTTGGAGCTTCAAAGAATATCCAGCCATCTCTGTTCTAGCTCATGGATTCCCAAGCAACTTCAAGTTTTCCAAACAGCTGATCACAAATGGTCCTTCTTCAAGAATGGTGCAAGAGGTATTATCTACCCCAATCTTGTTCAGAGTTAATCACTATCCACTATCTTTCTTCAGCCAGTTTTATGAATTTCCAACCTAGTTGGAAGTGGTCCTAAATCCACGAAGTCAATTTCCAATTGCAGAATCGCAAAATTATGTAGTTGATGAACCAAATATGCCCAACTTCATATTGATCCCAACTCCCATCATCTCTACGAGTGTTAAATGTCTTTATTATTTATTTTCTATGAATAATAATTAATTTTTGTAAGCAGAAATGTCTTTATTATTTATTTTCTATGAAAACATAATTTTTATATTATTTAAATAATATATGAAATGATTATTAGAATTATAATAATAAATATTTTATTATATGAATTGTTCGAGAATACTTAAGTTAATTATTTTAGCTTAATTATTGATGTTGTATATGAAAAAAAAATCGGATATGGAATCCAAACCCTAAATTTTGATTTTTTATCAAGGGATGAGAATAATAATATAATATTAATTATATTTTAATTTTAGTGCTATAAATATGTCTTTGTAAATGTGTAGGCCCGATAATGGTGGGCCAAATATGGTAAATTAGGTCATAACCCTCATGTCGTATTATTAAACCCTAATTGTTAAACTCGGTTATGAGTTTAAGACTGAGTAGTAATTGTGTTATATGAATTTTACTGTGTATTATATAATTTATGTAATTAGGAGAAACCCTAATTATTTATTTGAAAACCCTAATTGCAAATTTTAGAAACCCTAATTATTATTTTTGTGAATTATAAAGATAATTAGGAAACCCTAATTATTAATTTGGTAACCCTAATGGTATTAAGGAACCCTAATTTAAAAACCCTAATTTCTATTAAAACCCTAATTAATTAGTATGTTTTAAATTAAAATTTTATTACACTTTAATTTTTAATTGTCCAAATCGTATAAATTATTTGTGAAACTTTAAGATGTAAAATCTAGTGATTAAACCCTAGATTAAAGCACCTTGGATAAGAATACCCTTGAAATTTAAAATAATTACCAAAGTGCCCTTTTGTCCCATATGTTGAATTATTGTTAGACAAGATCTAGCAAAAATCGCTGACCATCCTAGACCTACCTATGAGCCTATAATCTATAACACATCACATGATCAGCCATCCCATACATGCATACATGATTTGCTAGATTTAAGAAAGAGAAAGTGCTCATTTTTGGCCTAAACTATTCACAAGCACTTAGTCATTCTCTCTCAAGCTCAAATCCACGAAATTCCCTTGTTAGATCAGTCCATGATCAAGCCCCACGATTACCAGTAGCAGATCAGAAGAACAAAATCAGAATCAAAGTTTAGAAAAGGTACAAAAACCCTAGCCTCAAATCTGTCCAAAAATTATGTATTAGATGTTAATTTTGAATGTTAGAATATGTTGGTTGTAGTCCATTTTGATGATCTGGGTTGGTAGTTTACAGATCCATAACATTTAAGTCTTCTAATTGATGATTTTTCAAAATTTGGAAAAATTTGTTTTTTGGGTCCGATAACCGAATGTCAGGCGCTATAAATCCTTGCTTGTTTATGATTTATGTTGTTTAAAAGTTGATATGTGTATCTTGTAATGTTGTCATTAATCCGGAAGTGGATTCTGAGTTGTTTAATGTTTAGATGTCAAGTTATAATCGATTGAAGTCGGTTGACCGACCGTAGCCGAGTATAAATCTGGGCGACCCCAACCTTTCAAACGATGTCGACAATATTTTTGAGCCCTTGGATCTGACAATCGTTTTGGTTTTTGGTGTTAATATTTAGTACATCTTGTAGCGTGTTAGTTGTACTATAGATCCATGCTTCCTGATGACATAAGAACTTAACAGATCGATTAGAGGAAGTGGTCAAAGTGACCCGTTTGATCACAAAGTTAGTTTTGGGTAAACCCGAAAACGGTAAGAACACTTTTACGGCGATATTTTGGTAAGGCTAGATCTTGTGTATATGTTGTTTTTGGACCCGGATCTTGTTATTGTGTTATTATTTGTCATGTATAATACATCTTTGAACTAAGAAACAACCAAATGATTATCGAACATAGATTAAATTGGGATTGAAAGTGGTACGCTTTCGAGTTTACGGTTTTGGAGAAACCAGTTTTGGTCCTGACAACGACATGTTTGGCGAATCATATCTTTTTATTGTGTTATTGTTTGATTAAACTAAGTATTGAATGTTGTAGTGCTACATGAGTACTACACAACGGATGCTTAAGTTAACTCGAAGTCTATTAATCAAGGAATTGCATTCGATTGAAACAAGGGACCTTGAACAACGACTTTGTCAACATTATCGAGCTAAGAACACCCAATAATGACGATTTACAATAGTTATATGCTATAGCATGAATTCCTATTTATTTTATTTTGGTTTTTTGAAAAATGATTAAAAATTAGAAATAAATTATAAAAAATATTAAAATGGTTTTAAAATTATTTTAAATTATGAAAAATAATTTACGATAATTTAGAATATTTGTCATTAATATTTATAATTATTTGAATATTAATGATATTTAATTTATTTAATTAGTATATTAAATAAATTATAAAAAATGATTTTAATTATTTAAAAACCATTTTAAATAAGATTAATCTATTTTAAAATATTTTAAGTTATAAAATGTAACTTTTAATATGTTTGCGAGGATTTTCATTAATAATTTAATATTAATGATATTTATTTAACATTAATGATATTAAATTTATTTAATAATTATATTAAATAAATAGATTTAAAAAGGTTTTATTAATATAAAAATAATTTAAAAAATATAAATGAATTAAAAATATTTTAAGTTATAATTAACGACTTTTAATATTAGGATAAATAGTACATTAATACTTAAATATTAATACTAATTATTTTAAAATGATTTTAAATGTTTTAAAAATCATTTAAGGGTAATATTAATACTTTAAAAAGTATTTTGAGTTATTATAAATAACTTTAATATTTTGAAATTGATTTCATTAATAGTTTAATATTAATTAAATATTAATGATAATAGAATTAGTTAATATTTAAATCATTTAATAATGATTTTAGTGTTTGAAAAATTAATGATAAAGTATAATAATTATTTAAAAATTATTATAAAATATGAAAAATAGTATGGTGATATTTAAAATATCTAAACTAATATTGAACTACTGATTAGAGTTTTAGACTCGATAATTACGATAAAGCCGCTAGGGTATATAGAAATATTTCAAAATTGATCCGGACTTAGATAAATTGACTAGATATGTGTACATTTATGATCCAATATTTATTAAACACATGTGTAATGATGTGATTAGGTTATGTCTTTATTTGCGATTAGTAGTACTATGTGTTACGATATATTATTCTAATTACGAATGATCTTATTAACGATAGGTTCATTTGTATAAAAGATTAATCTAAGTTGCATTATTATGGCTTAACTCAAGCAAGTATCCTACTTTTGCATTTACTTTATCAATGAACATGAGTAAGAAAGTTTCGAAATTATATTATTATTGTGCGGATTATTAACTCTATTATTATTGATTATGTATTCAATCTTTGTATTCATACAAGTTCTTACATTATCCGATCATTGTATTATTGTATAATTCAGGATATTTATTCTATTAGATTAATTCAGTATATAGGGTTGAGCAAAGTGTCCCCATTTGGATAACCATTGTATTTAATCATAAGTTGATACATACTTATTGATTTCAAGTATGTATCGTTGACTTAAAAGCCGTCTAAGCTATTTGATTCAACTAGACATAAAAATATTATTGAACAAGATAGAGCGTTATTGTATCCAACCGGTTTGTTTTGGTTTGGATTCAGGCTAAATATGAACATCCGAATATGGGAAAACTTTTGTGCACCTAAGGTGGATAGAGTGAACGATAATATCGTTCTTGCATGTAGTATTGATCAATACAGGGCATAACGGGCTGATCACCCCCCGTACTCGTAAGTTATGACGGTTTACATATGAAGTTCTGTTTAACCTTTTCGAAAATAGAAAAAAATGTTCATAGTATGTTGACAGATCTCCAACTATAGTCTGTAAGTAGTTTCAAAAATTTCATATTAAAATGATATGTTGTTATTATTGGTTCAACTTACTTCACAACTGTTGATCCGTTGTAGAAATGTCTTTCAAAGAAAACATTTAATTCTTTCAGCTAATATATATTGTTGTTACTACTTGCTGGGAAAATTAAATGCTCATTCTTGCTTTAAATTTAAATGTTTTCAGTTAAGAATGATCAACTTGAAGGCTCGGGCAAGAACAAGGGGAAAGGAAAGCTGTACGAATGAGATTTATAATATGTTGTGTAGTAGTTATAGTTTATTAAGACAATGATACATATTATCTATGATGTAATGAAAGTTTAAAGGTCTCGTACTTGGGAGTAAACTTTGATGCATATGTAAATTAAGTTTGAACTTTATATTATTGTTATTATTATTAGCATTATTCACTTATAGAAATGGTATGGTGAAGCACCGAGGAGTTGGGTTTCAAGTGCACGGTTGGAGCGTCACAACCACCCACTCCAGACACCCAAAAACAGGCCCCTCCATCAGATATTCCCTCTTTGTCGACCAATGAATACTTCAACCTTGATCTTACCATCTGCTTCTTATAAGATCAATACAAGAGAACATCCTTTCCTCCACACATTCCACATCTCAGTGAACTCCTGTCAGATCTGCCTACCAAAGCTGAGTTGACAGAAGTGTGGAAGAAAGTGATCAAGGAAATCAATGATAGCCTTGAAGCTCACACAGAACTCATTCGTCTAAGACTGACAAAAATGATCAGTGTTGCAAATAATCTCCCAAGCACCCTAAACTCTGAGCTTACAAAGAAGCTGAGGGAGATCATCAAGGAAATGGTTAAGAGCATAAAGGACATGGATGATATTCACTTTCTAGCAACTAAAAGACACAGAGATGCAGTTCTTGCCTTACAAACAACTCAAAATGCCCATAACAAACTTATGTTGGAAATCATCATCAATCTGCAAACTGCCGTAAAAGAATTCCAATAATTCTACGTCAACCAAGGACAGCAGACTGACAATGTTCTAACCGTCCTCCGAAATAGGAAAGCTCGATCTGACACTCTGATCAAGGAAAATTGAGAGGACATTGCCCAAACCCAAAGACAACTCAACTAGCTCGTCCAAGGAGTGACTCGCCTATCTGAAAAAATTCGAACCCTTGATGCTGACATAAAGGGGGAGAATAAAGGGAAAGGAGATCAAGACAAGGGCAAAGGCAGAGGACAATTCCAAACTCAACTCTCAATAAGTCCTCTTACAAGGAAGCCTCACCAAGAGACTCCACGATCCGGCCATCAGACTCTACGACCTGATCAACAGGAAATTTTAATGGCTCTACCAATAAGGAGTCTAGGGCTAGCTACCAGCTCATAAAATGTGACCACCACAAGCTTTAGAATGCCAATTGGAGTTCCTGCATTCATGAATAAGCATGATCACAATCTTTGGCTAAGCCCAAGTGAGCTGTAAGATCTAGCCAGAAGAGATGAAGCAAGCAGGAAAAGGAGAGCTGAGGAGTATGCCAATCCTCCATGCAAAAGATCAAAGAAATAGAGATAAGTTAAAATTTAAATTCTTATTGATGTAAAGCTTGATTGTAATATCTATTCTTCAAACATCAATAAATTCATGCTTGTTCTCTAGAAATTGTAGCTGTTCACTAAAATATTAAGTCTTATTTACTTACCTGCAAATGCATCTAGAAACTAATAATCATGACAAAAAATCTACTTATTTATGTCAACATCAAATAGGGGGAGATTGTTAGGAGAGTGCATATTTTGATTTAATGTTTAAAGTAAATACTCATGATTATATGAAAAGTCCTTCAAGGAATATTTGTACAAGGACTTAGTGATAGATCAAATTTGTTAGGTTGTTATAAACTCTTAATGTGTATCATTCTGTAAATGAATGTATAGATAAAGAGATCAAAGTTGTTAGGTTGATCTTGAGATGTAATAGATAGGCTTCGAAGAGATCGTAGTGTATCAAGCTGATCAAGATTACAGTAGCCAAGGCAGAAATGTAGAGCATCGAGGATCATAGTGTGCCTACCTTGAAGGACCTTGTCGAAAATCGTAGAGTGGTCCCAACGTTTGCCGAGCCAACTCAGAGATCATAGTGTACTCTCAGAAATGCAGAGCTTGCAAAACAAGCAAGTGAAGATCGTAGTGTGCAAGTCTTTAAGAGAAATCGTAGTGCTCTTATTTGATAGTATCAGACCAAGCACCAAGGTGACAAGACACCACGATCTGGATCGTAGAGTATCATATGCCGTGTGTCAGAAACATTGAGCCCTACCTTTTGTTTGGAGACAAATTCCAACAAATGTGGAATGGGTTTTAAATGTTGATGTAACGACCAAGAAATTCGGATCATTTGTAAAATACTTGAAAGAATTAAATAATGAATAAAATAATATTATTTGTTATTATTATGTGTTAATAAGACGTATGTCGTTCTATAACCAAGAAACGTCGGAACATCATAGTATTTTAACTACATGAGGGAATTAAAGTGTTTAAATTTCCAAAATGAAAATAAAAGATTTCTGAGACATTTTTTGAAAAACACTATTCATCATTTATCGCTCGGGAATTATTTTTGAACTTCCGAGAAATACGTAACGTTATAATATCGACGTGGGATGAATTATGTAATAATAATCTAAGTATGGAAAACGCAATATTTCGCATGCGGACTTAATTCGAGAACGTTATGAAAGTAGTATGCACACAAGCCAATCATATTTGATGATAAAGCATATACTTTGTAACAATCTTATTCATTTATTAATAAAAAGTATTAATTTATTAAAGGCTTTTAATTATCTACATGATGCTATTTTTATAATATGTGATAAAACTATAGTTTTAAGCAATACTTTTAGAATAATGATGATGATCATTCTAATGAGATCTAAATTCTTAGAAAGCTTAAAACTAAAATAGTTCCCAATCATTGGATTACTAAATTGGGGATTAGTGAATCCGGATAGATTGGTACATCGTTGCTTTGCTCATTGGATGAGGATGATTGATCTCATGATCATTTGTGTGGAGACACTAAAGCAAGTATGTAGGTGCTTATTAGAGAATAAGTTCATTTGAGCGTTGGCTCAGCTAAGGAATACCTAATGGAGTTTTACTTGCTTGTCGATAGGAATTCTGTAGTGATAGTAGTCAAGTGATCCTTGGACTTGAGATCATCATAGTATCTTGTGTATGATGATTTATACTTTGACTTATTCCTTAAGACCTTTAGGGTATATCAAAGGGTATGCTTGGGTATAATAAGTTGTGCGTGGAGATAATGTATGATCAATAAAGAATCTACCACTTATTTAAAAGAAGAAAATGTCCTATGTGATTCGATAAATGACAACCCAGTAGTCCTTGGCGAAGCGCGAATGAAATTAGAAAGGAGTTTCTAATTTGCATTATTTGAGTTAATGCATTTAAGAGTCGAAATACATATAATTAAATAAAATAAGACTTGTGATAATTCCATGTCTTATATTTAATTGGGACATTGTATGGTGGAAGGATTGAATTATCTGAAACTATTTACTCAATGGTTCTTTTATGATTAATGTTGAAATCTATATTATCGAAAAGTCGTTGATCGCTAGGGAGGCTTATCCTATTGTAGAATAAATATTATTTATTTAAATAAATTAATTGTTTAATTTATTTATTTAAATAAGATTAGAATTATTCTAATTGATTTATTCACAATTTGGTTTAATATGGAGAACCTAAAGGGTCACACCATAAAAAGGAAGAATAATTATTTAAGAAGTTAATGGCATAATCGTAATAATATATTATGTATATTTAATTTAATCTATGGTGATAGAATAAATTAAATAGCTTAATATTATTATTTAATATTTTAGAAATATTAAATATAAATTAATAAGAGGAGTCTTATTAATATTATTACAATTATTATTATTATTTTAATTTCTAAAAGAGTTTAGGAATTAATTTAATATAAGTACTCTCATTTATTCCTAATTGGATTAGGAAGAAAAATTAGTTAAAGGAGTTTAATTAATTATCCCTAATAAGATTAGGGAGCCCTTTAATTAAAAGGGTTTAATTAAATAATACCTTATTTTAATAGGGTTACTTGATATCTTGATAAGAGGAGTCTTATATATCGATATCAAGGCGGCGTGAAAATTCCATTGGTTGGAGAGTACGCTCCTTTTCTATAGAGATAGAAAAAACTAGGGTTTAGCCAACCACCCATCTTCTTGAATCCTTCTTCTTCCTTGGTGGATCACCTCTAGAGGCCAAACACTTGGGTGGCTAACGTTGATCGAAAGGAAGGAATCAAACCCGGTGGATTCAAGTTGAGCGCGAAAAGGATTGGAGGTGAACTTGTACAGAAGCTTTCGATCTTCAAGGGTATGTTTCTTATTAATCTTTTTCGTTTAATTAATAATTGTGCATAAAGGGTGATCCGGTTATATGGTTTGTAAAAATTTTAAACTCTGATTTTTACACGTTTCTGCTTATTTATGCAATTTGATTGCGCACATGAATATTACAAACCTAACAGTGGCATCAGAGCCAAACCTTTATGCGAATTATTAATTATTTTAATTTGATATGTATATTGATATGTGTTTAGAACAATTTAATTGGGCATAATTTTGTTGTATAAAAAATAATAATAAAAAAAGGGGCCAATTCGCGAACTGTATTTTTTCCCGCTGCGTTTGAAAACCGCGTGGTGATATGATCTTGCACGCCAATTCGCGAACTGAACTGTATATGATCTTGCACGGGATTAATTCAAAGGTATTCATGATTCTGAAACAAATATTATAACTTTTGTAATTCACGTGAAAAGCGAGGATACTAACATCACGTGAGACAAAATGACATGGATCGAGATTCATATCATATTAATAAATATATATTAACTTGGAGTCATCATTATGAGTCATTATAATGGTTTCAAATCCGAGTGTTATATATATTATAAATGATAATATATATATATATATATATATATATATATATATTTAATTATTTTATAATTAAAATAAAAGTTTATTTTAATATTAAAATAAAAATTTATTTTAATTTTAAAATAAAAATTTATTTTAATTTTAAAATAAAAATTTATTTTAATTTTAAAATTAGATTTCATGCTAACTAATTAGAGTTGAAATTGGATTCCATGATAACTAATTGGAGTTGAAATTGGATTATATTTTTCCTTAAATAAAGGAGTTTATTTAGATATGGAATAAGATTTCATATTATTCAAAAATAAAGGAGTTTATTTGTGAATAGGAAAGAGAATCCTAATTTCCTTAAATAAATGAGTTTATTTAAATATGGAATAAAATTTCATATTATTCAAAAATAAAGGTGTTTATTTGTGAATAGGAAAGAGAATCCGTGTTTCCTTTAATAAATGAGATTTTTTACATGGAATTGGATTCCATAATTAATTAAAATAAAGGAGTTTATTTTGATTAATGATTTTGATTAAAATAAAATAGTTTATTTTATTCAAAATTGGATAAATTAAAATAAAATAGTTTTATTTTGATTTAAATTTGGATTAAAATAAAGGAGTTTATTTTGTTTCAAAATTAGATTTTATACTAACTAAAGTTGCCCATTAAATGATATCAATATATATATTAAATGTTTATTATTCATGAGATGAATATTATTTATTGATGCATATGATGATGTGTATGATAATAAATGGGATTGATTATGGACTATTGACCAATGTGATTGGATTTTATTTTAGTTAGATGCATGAATGTATGGGTTTTATTAAATGGGGTTACAAGCGTACTCGTCTTCTCTAATTTTTTCTCAATGTAAATTCTATCTCTCTCTATGTACTTCCCTTATTTGTTGATCAAGGTTTCTATTTATTTTAAATAGTTTTGTAATAGGAATAGTTAGAATTATTTTGAAGAATTAGCGTCGAGGACAAGAAGCGCATGAAGATCCGTTTGTAATGGAGCAGGAGTTTAAATGTAATAGTTATATTTAAATATTATTTCTTGCACCCTGGGGGTTTGACCTTTTGGTTCACTTGGTGGCTCTAGTGAACCAAACTAGAATAAAAGTCCATAATCAATCCGGGTAGAATATAGTATTCTATATGTGCATGCTATACTATATATATATATATATATATATATATATATATATTATGCAAACATGTTCGCATGTTCATTAATATAATGGCGTATTTTATATATATATGCATAATGCTGCAGCTAAACAAGATGAGACAAATTAATAACAAACCCTCAATTTTTATATTAAGTCCTAAGCGTTCAAAGATATTTGGAATATCGAACGTCGCCTTCTAGCATGATAAAATTAATAGAGTATTAAATATTTAATATGAGTTTGTTGTGTCACCACAAGGCAAGTATTAAGTATTTAAGATGTTAATTTATCACATTTGATGCTTATAAAGAAAATTGAACAATATTGTTTTGTTGTGTCACCACAAGGATGATATTTTTCTTTTTGAATATATGGAGTGCTAGGTGGGACTTAACTTGGATAATTTGATTCGGATGTGCCACCACTTGATCAAAATAATCTAAGAGGCAAAAGAAAAGGAGTTGCATAGTTGATGTAATTGACAAAAGTTGTCTACCTATTTATTTATATATAGTTTGTTGTGTCACCACAAGGCTATATACATTTGAAATGGGATCCTTATTCTCACTAGCAAATCTTTAATTAGATTTTGCCGAACTATATAAGTGAGGGTAATATAGTTTGAAGAAAATAGTGGGAGATACCAATTTAAAACAAGACCTAAATTATTTTGGTAATTAATAAAAGAATGTATGTTAAAATGTTGTTAAATACAAATTCATTTACAGAATTTTACAATGTCTAAAATTACTATCACTGCGAAGCATATTAGATGCTAAATTAACGAATAGAACTAAGCGGATTGGTTAAGGAATTTGAAATAGTTCTCATAGTTTGAAAAGCTATCTTATATCCTTAATCGCTTTATCCGCTGCAGTAGTTGCGAATAATGCCTCTGAGGAAGAGATTGCTACTTTTAGAAAGTGGCAAGATGATGCACTGATTAGCTCAATGCATCATGCTCGCATCCACGAAAATAACGAGCTTGACATCGGCGTTAAACTATGGATGCTCCTACTATATTCCCGCACATCAAGTAGTTAATGATGAGGAAAGTAGGGTGATAGATATCAATATCTAAGGAGCTCTTAGATCTAGAATGGCCAATGGCACTATAAATACAGATAAAAAGTTATTAACATAATCAATTTAATTGATCAATTAGGACAACAAGTTTTGTCATGGATGTAGAGTTGAGCCAAGATTTGATCTTGCCCTCACTCCTGGACTCCTTTCACAATTGTTGTAAATTTTTCATATGAACAAGCTAGATATCGACCTCACCGATTTGCTAACATGTTGAAAAATATTGAGAGTCACTTTCAACCAAGAAAGACCAAGTCTTCTTCGGTAGGGCCAAATGATCTTCCGAAAAGAAGAAAGATTCAAAGAAGGTAAATAGAAAGGCAAAATAAAGGATAATAAGAACAAAAGCGATATGGATAGCAAAGGAGTTTGCTTCCAATTGCAATAAGCACAGACCTTTGGAAGGAAGCTGCGAGAAGCATCTTGCGAGAGGCTAACCAAAGAGGCTTAGTGAAGTTTCTCACACAAATATTATTTTGTTTATGGTTGAAATAAATTTTCTTTAAGTCGATGTTCTACTTGGGTATTGGATACCGACTTTGGTTATCATAAATATAGATTTATGAAGGACCAAATAAGTAGAAAACTAAACAAATATAAGTAAACCTATGTGCTGGAAATGTAACAAAGGTTGCCATATTAGCCATAGAAACTTATAGTTTAGCAATACCTACGGAAAGTCTATTAAGTCGATAAGTTGTTATTGTATTCCAGTTCTTGTTAAAAAATATTATTTCCATTTTATTGTTGGACAATGAAATCTTTGGTATTATAATTAAGAACAATTGTTGTTCTATTTATAATAATAATGTTTTAAGATAGAAATGAAAGATTACTTAATGGATTTTGTATACTTGACTTACGTGAAAAATTATTTTGTAAATTGAACAAACTAGTATAAGAAAAGGAGATGATCATTCAAAGAGTTGAATGTATGTATTTGTTGAAATCAAGTGTGAATTATTTGAAAGGTTCAAAGAATTGAAAGTGAAACAAATTGGCAAAAGTATTAAGATTCTTTGATAAGATCGAGGAATAAATACTTGTGCAATAAGTTTCAAGATCATCTCAAATGGTTTTTCTCATAATGGACACCTTATGATCGTAATAATTGATTGATGTATCTCGAAAGGAAAAATCATACCTTGTTGAACATGGTACGGTCCAAAATGATTTTACCGAGCATTCCAAAGATCCTTCAGGATCATGTCCTAGAAATGGGCGCATATCTACTTAAAAGGTAACCTCAAAATCCATTTCCCAGACTCCATAAAAGTTATGGGCGGGGAGGATTCTAATCTTAAGTATGTTAAGATAAGGGGTTGTCCAACTTATGTGAAAAGGTTTGAAGGATAAGCTTGGGACAAGATTTGGCATATGCTGATTTGTGGAACATCCTAAAGTAAGTTTAGGGTATATGTTCTATAATTCTACTTAGCAAAAGGTGTTTGTTCTGAAACACGCCTTCTAAGATAAAGGTGTTTTTTCATTAAAAGGGGCTAGTGGGAGGATAATAGATCTTGAAGAGTTCAAGAACCACAAAAACACTATAAGTCGAATAAGAGGAACACATGACATAGACCTATTGTACCTGGCCAAGATCGTAAATGGAATAGTACCAAAGATACACGGAGGTATGGATTCATCATGGATGATGATGATGAGGTACACATCATAGAAGATGATGATCGAGTTACATTCGATGAGGTAAGACTTCTAGTGTGTACAAAGGGTGGATGGGAGCGTCGTGAAATTTCTAGTATTATATGTTGATATACTACGGATGAGGAATTACATACCAATGCTACAATCAAGAAAGATAAAGTTGTCTAAAAATTCCTCCACGAATGATTTGGGAAGAGTATCTTAATTGGGATAAAATCTATATAGATAGATTCAAGAGGATGCTCGACTTAACCCAAGGAATGTATATTCATTTGATGCTAAAGTCGTTTAGCATGGCAAGCTCGAAGATGTTTCATGTTGATGGTAGTGGAATGTATCTCTTAATAGTCCCCACAAACTATTAAAAGAAACGAGATCGCATGAGTGACAATCATGTATGCAATGAAATATCTGAGACACGATGTTGATCGGTCGTATTATGGAGAAGTTCACTATGAGTCGATGAAAAACATCTTAAAGTGCTTAACCAAACTAAGGATGTGATCATATTCATGGTGGGGTCTAAATTAAAACTAGAGGCTTAATAGACTCAAGTTTTTCGAACGGAGACCAAGATGACGAAAAAATCCACTTTAAGGTAAAGCGTTATCTTGAGCGAGTGGTGCGATTGAATTGGAAAGGTTCCAAAACAATGAAAGAGTTCTTTGGTTTAGTGATAAAGACAAAGTATATAGCTATAAATGAAGTACGCAAGTTGATTGTTTGGATTAAAAGTTCATTACGAACTAGGAATAGTTCTAAGTCTCATCTTGGATCTAAACATGTGTTGTGGCACTTTCATTTGATTATTAGAATCATTGAAAGATGGAAATCACTATAGAGATAGTGGACTCTCATGAACAACATTACATATCCATTAACTAAAGCTTATCCAACAATGGGATAATCGTCACTTAGAGAAGAAGAGTATGAGATACCATGACGATTGGCTTTAGTGCAAGTGGGAGATTGAAAGTAGTATGCACAAAAGCCAATCATGTTTGATGATAAAGCATATACTTTGTAACAATCTTATTCATTTATTAATAAAAAGTATTAATTTATTAAAGGCTTTTAATTATCTACATGATCTTTGTTTTATAATATGTGATAAACCCATAGTTTTAAGCAATGCTTTTAGAATAATGATGATGATCATTCTAATGAGATCTAAATTCTTAGAAAGCTTAAAACTAAAATAGTTCCCAATCATGGATTACTAAATTGGGGATTAGTGAATCCGGATAGATTGGTACATACGTTGCTTTTCATTGGATGAGGATGATTGATCTCATGATCATTTGTGTGGAGACACTAAAGCAAGTATGTAGGTGCTTATTAGAGAATAAGTTCATTTGAGCATTGGCTCGCTAAGGAATACCTAATGGAGTTTTACTTGCTTGTCAATAGGAATTCTGTAGTGATAGTAGTCTGAAGTGATCCTTGGACTTGAGATCATCATAGTATCTTGTGTATGATGATTTATACTTTGACTTATTCCTTAAGACCTTTAGGGTATATCAAAGGGTATGCTTGGGTATAATAAGTTGTACGTGGAGATAATGTATGATCAATAAAGAATCTACCACTTCTATTAAAAGAAGAGAAATGTCCTATGTGATTCGATAAATGACAACCCAGTGATCCTTGGCGAAGGAGTAATGAAATTAGAAAGGAGTTTCTAATTTGCATTATTTGGAGTTGTGCATTTAAGAGTCGAAATACATATAATTAAATAAAATAAGACTTGCCGATGAATTCCATGTCTTATATTTAATTGGGACATTGTATGGTGGAAGGATTGAATTGTCACAGTAACTATTTACTCAATGGTTCTTTTATGATTAATGTTGAAATCTATATTATCTGGAAAGTCGTTGATCGCTAGGGAGAGGCTTATCCCTATTGTAGAATAAATATTATTTATTTAAATAAATTAATTGTTTAATTTATTTATTTAAATAAGATTAGAATTATTCTAATTGATTTATTCACAATTTGGTTTAATATGGAGAACCTAAAGGGTCACACCATAAAAGGAAGAATAATTATTTAAGAAGTTAATGGCATAATCGTAATAATATGTTATGTATATTTAATTTAATCTATGGTGATAGAATAAATTAAATAGCATAATATTTATTATTTAATATTTTAGAAATATTAAATATAAATTAATAAGAGAGTCTTATTAATATTATTACAATTATTATTATTATTTTAATTTCTAAAAGAGTTTAGGAATTAATTTAATATAAGTACTCTCATTTATTCTTAATTGGATTAGGAAGGAAAATTAGTTAAAGGAGTTTAATTAATTATCCCTAAAAAGATTAGGGAGCCCCTTTAATTAAAAGGGTTCAATTAAATAATACCTTATTTTAATAGGGTTACTTGATATCTTTATAAGAGGAGTCTTATATCAGATATCAAGACGACGTGAAAATTCCAATGGTTGGAGAGTACGCTCCTTTTCTATAGAGATAGAAAAAACTAGGGTTTAGCCAACCACCCATCTTCTTGAATCCTTCTTCTTCCTTGGTGGATCACCTCTGAGGCCAAACACTTGGGTGGCTAACGTTGATCGAAGGAAGGAACCAAACCCGTGGATTCTAGTTGAGCGCCAAAAAGATTGGAGGTGAACTTGTACCGAGGAAGCTCGGATCTTCAAGGGTATGTTTCTTATTCATCTTTTTCGTTTAATTAATAATTGTGCATAAAGGGTGATCCAGTATATGGTATGTAAAAATTTTAAACTCTGATTTTTACACGTTTTACTTATTTATGCAATTTGATTGCGCACATATGAATATTACAAACCTAACACGTTAAAGGATTAAAGTCCAATGAAATGAATTGTAGGATGTTGTATAAATTACAAGTCCAACTTGATTAAAGGTGTAAGCCCGTGGGGGAGTAATAATTAAGCCCAAGTGTTTATTAATGTAAGCCCAAACTAAATTAAAGCAAGCCAAAAAGATTTGGTTAATCAAACTCAACCTAAGCCCAAATGATGATCCACTAGTTAATTAAGATCCATAGGGCAACCCATGGGTGAAGTGGTGACTAAGACCTTTGTGTGCTGGGTAAGAATTAAGTGTAATGGCCAAGATTACTTAGGGATTAAGTATGAAATAGTAAGGAGGTTAGTAAGGAAGTGGAAGGCCTTAATGACTATAATGCCCTAACCTTGAATGCTCTATAAATAACAGCTTAGATTTCATTATTTAGCTTCTTCAAATTTCATCCAACAAACTCTCCTTGCAAAGCAACTTATTTGGTAGAGAGAATAAGCACTTTTAAGTCCAACTTTCCATTGTTAGATTTCCAAAGAAGAAGTAGTTAGTCTTCAAAGGTAATGTTATATCATTCATCTCTATCATTGTAGGGAGATAAGAGAAGTGTAATTTAATGGACATGTATGATAAGAACCTATAAGGATTGGATAATCAATGGACTTAAGCCGAATAAGTAAGAAATAAGCAAGTTAAACCTAAGTAATTTAGGAACTTATGATGATCATATATGAACTTATAACATATTTACATGAATGAAGTTAATATGCTAATAAGATGCAATAATGTTGCTTAAAGGACTTACATCAAGAATAAGACATAAGGAAATGAAAATCATGTATTGAAGAATTTGTTAAGTTATGAACTTATAAGAAAATAAGTCATAACCTATTTTGAATATTTGTATTTATAAATTATATGTTGAGATGTCTAGTTATTGAAATGAATACATTTAGAATGATGAATAAATGGTTAGTAATGAAGTTTTATCGGAATTCACACGATTGGACGATAATCGTCGAATTCGTGAAATTCTCTGAATGGAAGTCGGATTTTGTGTTTGAACTCGGAAATGTTGATTTTCGATGGAGACAAGTCATATTTGGCATTATAGAGCTGCGGACTCGAAAATGACCAAATTCTGACTTAGAATGAAGAAACGAGCGTTGAATGTTCGCGAACGTTTATCGTTTTCTTTAAAAATGAACTAATAGGTGAATTTTTAGAAAACGTAGTCTAATAGATAAAATTATTGCATGAACACCTAGAGTACGTGATTTGTGGATCGTAGGCTCTTGAACGAGCCAATTCGGACTTATAACGAAGAAGTTACGATTCCGAGAATCTTTTAAGTTGAAAAATCTGTCAAAGTTTTCTGGTGCATAGAGCTAGCGCCGCGGTGCCAGCCCAAGGTGAAAAAACCCGCGTCGTAGCGCCGAGCTTGGCCGAGAAAATCCATAACCTCCTGAAGTGCCGAGTCCGATCTTCAAGCCCTAATGAGTGACACTTAGCAGTAGCATACACAACAAAGGAACACTTAGTGTCTTGACAGCCGTGATTTAAAACCTAGATAGTAAAGAATGGATACAAGTAGAGCATGATCGGTAATTGTTTAAATAATTAACTAAGGTTTGTAATGTAACATTGTCAACACATAATTAAATCTTAAGTATAATCACTTAGAGTTAAAGAAAGTCAGTTGCATGTGAACGTAAGAATGACATAACGGAAATTCGGAACCAAGAATAACAAATCTAATACGTAATTAGATTGAGAAGAAGGGTAAGATTCTTTAGGAATCTAGTGTGATTATTCATGACCTAGTATTCTATGTGATGTTATCATCTACTGTAGAGACTTAAAGACTTAAAGTGCACGTGTTATACCCTGTAGCAGACGCTAAAGGCAAGTACTCTAACCCTTGTTCCAGTTCGATCTAAAAAAGCTTTGTGATTCATGTATTCTTCGAAAGAGTTAATGTCTGATGGAGTCAACGCCAATTCATTCGTCTAGACTTATGTTATGTTGAATTTCTCTTAATCTTTCAAGTATGGACAATGATTTACCAAACTAATATTGTTGTGGTTTTCAAAAGGAGACTGAGTATGCTAAATTGTTTTATCGTCAAATGACAGGCACATAAGGTTGCCACAACTTAAACGTATACACGTTTAATGAATATAATGTTGATCAACATAGAGTACTATAGGCTGATCACCTAGACATGCTCGTAAGCTATGTCGGATTTACGGAATTCGTGCCAGGATGTCTTTTTCAAAGTACTTATGAAATGCTCATGGTCTTGAACCAGTAATTGATGTTTTACTGAATATTGTTGTTGTAAAATGTTTTGAATGAAAAGAAGTGCTATTTTCAATTATCGATAGTACTTCGTAACTATTGTTCAGTTATCGAAGATATACGATTCCTATGTTTCCAGCATGTTAGTTTTATTCGAATTGTTGTACTTGCTGAACTAGTTAGGCTCACTCTTGCTCGAACCATATGAATGCAGCTAAGACCGAACGGACTGATGGATCCGGCAAGGATAAAAGGAAGGCTAAGGCAAACCCGTAGATTATGTAATATTATAAGTTTTGTAATGATAATATTTTATATTATGACAAGAACAGATGTAACGGTTACAATGAACCTGAGGAAATGTTAATATTCTTGTAATATATATAAGACATATTCGTTCTTTTGAGGCATTTTAATTGAATGTTTGTGTGAACTATAGCACCGTGTAGCACCATCTGTCAGGTTGGAAGATACCCTGATTTGGGGGCATCACAGGTTGGTATCAAAGCATTAGGTTATAAAACTTAAGGGGGGATTTAAACCTTAAGTCATAACCTTAAGAAAGGTCAAAGAATAGAGACGTACATGTAGTAAGTGAAGGGTCGGTGAATCCGATAGAGGTCATACCGAACCCCATAGTAACAGATCCCGAGATAGTGGTGGTTGTGTCTAGAGACTCAGAGAGCTTAGACCTCATGTCCGTGTTCGACGGCATGCTAGAAGAAGAGGTGGAGGTGGTGTCCTTCAACCCAGTAGTTATAGCAGCAGAGAGGGCTCCGGGGGAGTCAATGATGTCACTTTTTATGTCAGTGTTGGATAGAAACATCCACTACTATCACGAGGTTAAGGAGGTGAAAGCATAGCTCCAGGCGGTAATAGAAGATAAGACGGACGTGGAGTCCATGTGGGAGCAGGAGCATGATGAGAGGATTTTGGCCAAGGATAAGGTCCATGAGTTGAAACAGGAGGTCTTCAAGCTTAGAGGGGAGCTAAAGACCACGAAATAGAAGATAGGGAGAATGTCCTATATCCATAGGAGTTCTCATGCAGATTTCTAATTGCGGTAGTGGTAGTTATCCAGTAGAAACAAAGCGGATGCGCATACTCTATCAGTAGTGATATTATCATTTGGTCTTGCCAAGGCGGATTTTGAGAAAGCCTTAAGGCAGATGTGATCTAGTAGTGGCTAGAGTAGTTTAGATATGTAAATATTTTGTATCTAGTAGTGACGTAAAACCCTCTTTTGTATAACAAAGGGTAGTCTTTTGTAAATCCCAATTTTTGGAAAGCAATTGCGGGAAAGTAATGTAATCGACTTAGGGCGTGTAATGTAAAAATATATAGTGTTATACTACAACGAATCAATATAAGCTTTCTTTTTCAGAACATTTGAGTAATGAATGTTTGAGTTAGTGTTTAAAATTGAATAATAACTACCTAACAGGAAATGAAAAAAAAATAACGAAATATGTTGTTTATTATAACAGTAAAATGCCGCCAAGAAGAGTTCCACGTAATCAAGGCGCTAACACGAATCAACCGGAGGGAGGTCCGGTTAACCCCATGCAAGAGTTTGTGAATCTTTTAACCGCAGCGTTTAATAGAACTGGGGCTAACATCCCCGTAAATCCTGGTGTAGTACGAGCTACTATGTTTAAGGATTTTAAAAGCGTGGGTCTGCCAGAGTTCAAAGGAATTACGGACCCTATCGAAGCCCAAAGGTGGGTGAAGGAAATCGAGAAGGCATTTCTGACAGTAAATGTTAACGAGGCCCAGAAGGTTGATTTTGCAACCTACATGATGAAGGGAGAGGCTAACTATTGGTGGGAGGCCAATCAAGCTAGGGTTGGGATAGAGGTTCTAACGTGGGCGAGGTTTAAAGAGATATTTTTCGAGAACTACTTTCCCACGAGCATGCAAGGAAGGATGGAGATGTAGTTTCTGGAATTGAAACAAGGGGACATGACAGTTCCACAATACGCCGCCAAGTTTAATGAACTGGTGAGGTTCGCTCCACACCAAGTGGACACTGAGGTTAGGAAGGCGCGATGGTTCGAGCAGGGTTTGAAACCCTGGCTCTATAATCGCATATCAGTGTTCCAAAGTACTTCCTTTGGAATCATTTTAGAGAAGGCGATAATCGCCGAAGGTGGTAGCGAGGTGTTGATCCAGTACCCCAAAGACAAGAAGAATACATGGAAAGTAGACGAGGGAGTGAAGATCGAGGAAGCCAGCGGGAGTGGCGAAGGGTACAAGCGGAAGGTGATTAGCTTTGGGAATATCGGAGTGAAACTAGGAGACCTGAAGAGGAGGATGGAGGCCTGCAAGACCTGTGGGAAGACTCATTTAGGAGTTTATCTCAAGAGTAAGGTCGTGTGTTATAATTTTGGATAGGAGGGGCACATTGCGCCTAACTGTCCGAGTCCGAAGAAAAACCACGGATGCTTTGTATGTGGGTCAACTGACCACATGACAAAGAACTGTCCGAAGAAGGGGACGAATGGGAATAAGGGCGCCAATAGTGGTAAGTTAACTATTGGGGGTCCAGCACAGCCGGGTAGACCAATGGCCCATACGTATAACATGATGGCCGAATCAAGATCGATGGCCTCGGGGGCATAATCGTAGTAGTATTATTCGATCGATGATCTAAATGCATCGTCTTTAACTTAACTTCAGGTGCTACTTGTTCGTTTATCGCATATGATTTTTCTAGACGATTAGGATTACTTCCCAAAAAGTTGCCTATACCTTTAAATATCAAGGTAGGAAACGAAGAGATAATTCATGTTGAAGATATTCATAGGAGTTGTTGCGTAGACATACAAGGTTGTAAATTATCGGTAGATCTAATACCGATAAAGTTAGGAGAGTCCGACATAATTCTCGGAATGGATTGGTTAGTTAACCATGGGGCAATAATAAATTGTCAAAAGAAATGCATAAATATTAGAGCGTTAAAACAACCTCAGATAGTATTTTACGGTACTAAATCACCGGGACGTTCGTGTTGTCTTACCATGACACAAACTAGTAAACTGTTAAGGAAGGGATGTGTAGGTTATTTATGTCATGTTGTTGATACCTAGAGGGTGGGAGTGACCATGGAACAAATACCTATAATGAGTGAATTCATGGATGTATTTCCAAGTGAATTGCCTGGTCTTCCGCCGAATAGGGAGACCAAATTCATAATAGACATTGTGCCAGGAGCGGCACCAGTTTCTAGGGCACCATATCGTATGGCGCCAGTGGAGATGAAGGAGTTAATGGTGCAGTTGTAAGAATTGTTGGACATGAAGTATATACAACCGAGTGTCTCACCGTGGGGAGCACCGGTACTATTTGTCAAGAAGAAGGATGGATCGTTAATACTTTGTATAGACTATCGTGAGTTGAACAAGTTAATAATAAAGAATAAGTATCCATTGCCTAGGATTGATGATCTTCTTGATCAGTTGAAAGTGGCAAAGTATTTTTCTAAAATAGATTTAAGGACGAGATACCATCAGCTGAAGGTTAGGAATGAAGACGTACCAAAGATGGCATTCAAGACTCGTTATGGTCATTACGAGTTTCTGGTGATGTCATTTGGGTTGACTAATGCACCAGCTGTATTTATGGATATGATGAACAGAGTGTTCAAATAATATTTGGACAAGTTTGTCGTGGTGTTTATCGATGATATTCTAGTCTATTCTAAGACACCAGAAGATCATGCTGAACACCTAAGGATAGTGTTGGAGACATTAAATAAGGAGAAGTTATATGCTAAGTTCACTAAGTGTGAATTTCGATTAGAGAGGGTACAATTTTTAGGTTATGTCATTGACCATGAGGGGATTTCAGTAGATCCAGCGAAGGTGGAAGCCGTGATGAATTGGGAACAACCAAAAATTCCGATGGAGGTGCGGATTTTCCTAGGGTTAGCGGGTTACTATCAAAGATTCATTTAGGATTTTTCAAAGATAGCTACTCCATTGACTAACTTGACAAGGAAGATAGTGAAGTATGTATGGACTGAGAAATGCAAGGACAGTTTTCAAGAACTGAAGAATAGGTTAAGTGAAGCTCCTGTTTTGTCATTACCCGATGACACATGAAATTTCATAGTTTATAGTGATGTTTCGCATAGGGGACTTGGTTGCGTGCTCATGCAACATGGAAAGGTCATTGCGTGTGCATCTAGGCAGTTGAAGGATTATGAAAAAGTTTACCCTACTCATGATCTGGAACTGGCCGCAGTAGTATTTGCCTTAAAGATATGGCGACATTATCTTTACGGGGAAAAATGTGAGATATATACGGACCACAAGAGTCGAAAACATATCTTCACACAGATGGAGTTGAATATGAGATAGAGGAGATGGCTGGAGTTGATAAAGGATTAAGACTGTGAAATCATGTATCACCCTAGAAAAGACAATGTAGTGGCCGATGCCTTAAGTAGAAAGGGTCGGGAGAAGTTGTCTATGTTAACGGCTCAAACTAAGTTAATAACAGAGATGGCTAGGATGGAGATAGAGGTGAAGTTGTTGAGTGAAGCGGGTCAAAGACTATTTGCAACGGATATCCAATCTACCATCGTAGAGAGAGTCAAGGAAGTACAACTCAAAACTGATGAGTGTGACCAGATGAAGAAGCGGTTGACTAATGAAAAAGATATTATGTTTAGTCTTGATAATGAGGGATTATTAATATTTGAAGGAAGAATTTGGGTTTCGAATGAGACGGAATTAAAGGAGCAAGTGTTACAAAGGGCCCACTGTTCGAGGTACTCGATTCATCCTGGTAGCACTAAGATGTATCAAGACCTTCGACAGAGTTTTTGGTGGCAGAACATGAAGAGAGAAATAGCCAAGTATGTGAGTAGGTGCTTGACTTGTCAGAAAGTAAGGCCAAACATCAACGACCAAGTGCCTTGTTGCAATCATTGGTGATTCTGGAGTGGAAGTGGGAGCATATCACGATGGACTTTGTGGTGGGACTTCCGATTACTCAGAAGGGGTATGACGCGATTTGGGTGATAGTGGACCGGTTGACAAAGTCGGCTCACTTTTTACCAATTCGGGTCAAGTATAACTTAGAACAATTAGAGAAAATTTATGTTAAAGAAGTTATTTCCAGACATGAAGGACCAATTTTGATTGTGTTAGATCGTGATCCACGATTCACGTCGAGCATTTAGAGAAGTCTGCAAGAGTAGTTGGGGATGAAGTTGAAGTTCAGTACGGCATATCATCCACAAACTGATGGGCAGAGCGAGAGGACAATTCATACATTAGAAGATATGTTAAGATCTTGCGTCATGGATTTCAAGGGTAGTTGGGATGATCATCTACCATTAGTAGAATTTACGTATAACAACAGTTATCATGCAAGCATAGGTATGCCGCCTTATGAAGCCTTATATGGAAGGAAGTGCCGGACACCGTTGTGTTGGGATGAAGTGGGAGAACGCCGAATGCTAGGACCAGAATTGGTGCAGCAAACAACAGATGTAGTGAAGTTGATACGAATGTGTCTCGTAGCAGCTGAAGACAGATAGAAGAAGTACATAGACTTACATCGAGAAAATAGGGAGTTTGAGGTAGGCTCGTACGAATTTCTAAAGGTATCTCCATCGAAATGAAAGATACTCTTTGGAAAGAAGGGGAAACTAAGCCCAAGGTTTATAGGACCTTTTGAGGTACTAAAACGGGTAGGTGAGGTAGCGTATATGGTAGCGTTACCTCCAGACTTAGAATGAATACATAATGTATTTCACGTATCGGTGTTACGTCCTTACAAACAGGATTATAAACACGTAATAGAGTTTGAGCCTATTAAACTCGAGAAGGACTTAACATACGAAGAGATGCCAATTCAAATCATAGATAGAAAAGTGGAAATTCTGTGAAACAAGGTCATATCGTCGGTAAAGGTGTTATAGAAGAACCACGATGCCAAGGAAGCAACGTGGGAGTTGGAAGAAAAGATAAAGAAGGGTTACCCTCATTTGTTTGCGTAATGTAAGGCGAGATTTTTGGGACATAATCTTTATAAGGGGGGAAGAATGTAACGACCAAGAAATTCGGATCCTTTGCAAAATACTTGAAAGAATTAAATAATGAATAAAATAATATTATTTGTTATTATTATGTGTTAATAAGACGTATGTCATTCTATAACCTAGAAACGTCGGAACATCATAGTATTTTAACTACGTGAGGGAATTAAAGTGTTTGAATTTCCAAGACGAAAATAAAAGCTTTCCAAGAAATTTTTCAAAAAACACTATTCATCGTTTATCGCTTGGGAATTATTTTTGAACTTTCGAGAAATACGTAACGTTATAATATCGAGGTGGGATGGATTATGTAATAATAATCTAAGTATGGAAAATGCAATATTTTGTATACGGACTTAATTCGAGAACGTTAAGGAATTAAAGTCTAATGAAATGAATTGTAGGATGTTGTGACGCCCCCAAATCCGGGTTATCTTTAACTCTAGTTTAGTGCTCACGATACTAATATACCCATTCATATTAAAAGAAAACTATCTTATATTACATAACATGAATCCCAGGTTCTATAGACCTTTACATAACTTATGAATCGAATATCATTACACAACATAGTACTAACAGTATTTATTACATTTAATACTTAAATAAGCACATGTACTTAATAAAAGGCTATTCGACAACTTTGCCCTTTCCTTTGTCTTTTCCAGATGGACCAGCAACTTCATTCTTAACTGAAAACATTATATTTAATGCAAGGATGAGCAACAAGCTTGCTCAGCAAGGAAATAAGCAGCTAAATATAATGGAACAGAAATACTATAACAATGAGGATTCAATAATAAATACTGAAAAAGATAATTCTTTAAAAGTGTTGAGTCTGAAAAATTAGACTTTAACATGCTACAAGGTCAAATGACCAGTGAACTCTTTACTAGAATTGATAGTAATAATACTACAATCCATGGATATATACAGTTTATAAAAGTTGTTTTATATCCTAGACTCGTACTTTAGGGGATCAGCCTAAGTACCCTATATTGTGCACAACATAACAGTCTAATGACACTTTACATGTCCTTCAGAATCATATGTTCGGTACAATATAAAAGGGTTGTTCGTTCACAACATTATATAAGAATCCATACCAAAACAAAATGGTTTGGAAAGCATTAACTGATAACTTCATGAATAATATAAATATATCTCAACAATTGTCTAACCGAAGTAATGGTATTGACATACTTTCAATGTAAACTCATTCAAGATAGAAAAGTTGATATTCTATTCTTTTGAAGCTGATTGTAATAAAAGGATATTTAACCTTATATTATTCATAAATAAGGACAGACAGTTTAGAAATTAAAGAACCTGTCCAGTGCATAATAATTGCTCAATAAAGAGTAAGAGTTAGAAACTTGCCTTGTTTGTAGTCTATTATTAGGATTTCAGCTTAATTAAAGTGTTCTCACAAAATCCTACACAGTTATTTATATTAACAAGCATGTTAATCACATATCTAAGTTATATAGTTTGTAAGCTCACATATCACATAGTTTCAGTGACCATGGTTGTAATTAAATTCTTATTTTTGACACATTTTTCAAATATCTCATCCATGTTTTCACAATAGACATTTTTCACTTTGATGGGGTTCGACATGATTAGAACAAGTAATAGGAATCATATTACAGTTATTATTTGCATTAATCAAGCATGTTAGTAGTCATGGATAGATTTCTTATATGTAACACATTTAATTTCAAGGCTAATTAGCTAATTAAAACTGCCATAACAGTTTCCTGTGTTTTGACAATAAGGAGCTTAATGTAGTTTAAGTTATTCTCAGCTTTAACTGAATTTGGCAAGCCTATCACTGTAATATCAGTTAATCGAGGCCACTTCTAAGCAGTCACATAACTTCCTCTTTATCACATTTTCCTTCTCAACTTGTAAGCATACTATAAAGTCTACATATATGTTTACAACACCTACTCAAACTACTTCATTTGATTAGCTTTGTTGAAGGTTTCAATTCTCTACCAAAGTTGTTAGTAGACTGCTTTAGCAGTCACTTGACATCAACTGTTGCTGCTCATAGGCAGCAGACCACTTCATTTTGGC
Organism: Panax quinquefolius; assembly: GCA_020205615.1. NCBI lineage: Eukaryota > Viridiplantae > Streptophyta > Magnoliopsida > Apiales > Araliaceae > Panax > Panax quinquefolius. The sequence goes on along the minus strand of CM035160.1, from coordinate 125,466,431 downwards.
CTTGTTTAGTTTATAGCTTCCCTTAAAAATTTTATCTTTCTAACTGCAGCTAACATAAAATAAAAGAAAGCATGCTCAGTTCACATTCCACAGTCTTCTTGTTGTTTTTCTATGCTAGCAGCCAAGCTTGGCTTTGCCTTGTAAGGCTCAGTTAAAGCCGGTGTGGCCTTGCTTGGCGTCACATGACCCCTAAGTCAAACATAAAGTTCGCTATTGCAAATTGCTAACTTGGCATCTAACGCCACAAATGAGTAGTGATTCATCAATCTTCATTAACGTGTTCTCCCATTAATGTTTTCTATGTGTATTTGCAGATGCTTAATACTGCTACTGCTATTATTGTTGTTGTGTTGCCAACTATTATTTTCTTGCATACCTATTACCATAAGCTGTTTGGTCTGCTACAAGTGTTAAATTCACATGTCATCATGCTTCATCAACTGCAGTAACAAAACAAATGGGCAGGGATTTAACTGACTTCTTTTACTTTTAACCCCAAGCATGCTAGATTCTTTTTATCTATGGGATGTGGCAATCACTCCTGTCAATGACAACAGTTCTTAAGCCTCTCCCATCTCTCACTTTGTTATATTTTAAAAGTTTTGCAACCCAAGTTAATCATTAGCCTAACAGTGGTATAATCTAGGCATGACATCAACTACTAATAATTATGCCAAGCTTTTCTCCTGAACCTTCACAGCTGCCTAAAAATAGTGTGCCTATATATAAATATTTCACATTTGGTTTTTAGCTAAGACTTCTATTTAGTGTGCCTATACATTTCAATTTTTCATTACTTGAAATACAAAATCAATTCCCAGCCTTATGTTGGCTGACTAATTGATTTTTGTTAAGGTAGTCCACTTGGGACTTTCGTCGAGCATGTGGTGTGTACAATCTCAAATTATATGTGTCATAGACATTTACTTGTGTAAGAAAGCCAATTTTGTCCTCCTTATTACTCCTCAGCCCATCCTATCTCCTCTACAGAAATTCAGTACATAACAATATCACAATAACATAACAGTAAATCAAATGCTACAGAAGTTTTCATAGAAACTCAAAAATAGCCTATAGTAATCTTCAAGTTTTCAACACAAGTATTATCATATAATGTACATGCCATATAATATATGATCATGATTTAAAGAGTCTATATAAAGGACTTCCAGTTTTGATTTAAAAAAGCACCTTATAGCCTTAAATTAATACAAGGTAGCATGATTTATCTAGGTACCAAGGTAACATGGTTAGGTACATGAAAACAAGGACTGCCCATAATATTTATGTTGGGAGCAAGGCATGAGCATCATTAAAAAACTCAATTAACAGTCACCAAGACTGATTTTTTTGGTTTTTGAAACCCATCTTATTTAAGATTCACAAAGGTTAGTATTAGTTTCTTGGGATTATAGATATCATGTCATAGTATACTTATCATGTTAGAAACAAATTACTAGTTAGGCCTTTAATAACAGTTAGAATAGTGCTCACCATTTCAGTCACTTCTTACTTTGTTTTGCTCAAGTGTTACACCAATACATGTCATACATATGCATAGAGTGTACTTGAAGCATAACTACACTTTCTATGAGAAATTATACACATTTTTGGACCCCATTCCCAGCCATACTATTTTTCCATAGTAGCAGTTTTAGACTATCATCTTAGGCATAGTTCATCACACCAAAATAGTAGCAAGCAATAATATTTATGCCTTCCTCACATATGTATCTTCTATCTACTATCTTTTCATATTTTAAAGAATCTAAGTCTTGATCTTTATGTTTTAGGCCAACACAGCCCTCTTTGGTATTTAACTTCAAAAACAAACATGGTTGACCAACATGCTTACAAAGATAGCATACGTGTGCAACATAGAAGCTTATACTATCTCTTTTATATGGCATTTAATATGCATAGTATATGTTTGGATGACATAGAATAGCTTATACCAAATCAGTCATTATCAAAGCCTCTAGTCTGGCATACAAATTCCTTAAAACAGTGGCTCAATCATAGTTAAATGCTTAGCTCATATATGGACTGGTATTCAATCAGTTATAAACATCTTATGTTCATGTAAAAACTGCTCTCTTAGAACCTTTGTATCTTTACGACTTCAATATATAATATTGGCATAGCACTAGACTTGACTGCACTCTTGTTTTTCAAAACAGTTGACTTAAACCATCTATTAACATGCATTTCACCAAATAGTTGGGGTGCAGTTCATATCTACCCATTCAATACATATATTCTTAGCTTAGTGATCCCAGTCTTATGGCTTATACAACAAGAAGCAAATAATCAGTCTTAGCAGTCTTAATCACAGCAGTTCACAACAGTCATTTATGTTACTTAGCCACTAGCAGTCTAATTGCTAACATTTAAAGGAACTGGAACGAAGGATTAGGAAGGCCAGAATGCTTACTTGTTGATTCGAATGGTTACAATGGAGTTGTACTGCCCAGCCTCTCCTCTTCCTCTAGCCGGATTCTTCATTCTCACTCTATATGATCGCTACTGCTATTTCTTTTGGACTCAGTTAAGTGATGAAGCTAATTGGTTTTGGGCAATAAACTTGGCCTTTTATGGTTAAGCCTAGCTTCTTCTACTGTTAACCCTATAACCTCTACTTGACCCCTACTTAGCCACCCTACCAAGCAGTTGCACTCAGTCCTAGCCTAGCTAATTTGGCCCTTACCCAACCACCCTAGCATGCCTTAGCTTACTTGTTACCTTATCCTCTGCAAATGTAGCTGACCTGTTATTTGTTTGTTAGCCAAACTAACTTACCTGCTAACTACTGGTAACTCTACTAACTACCAGTTAAGAACTAACTTAGGACTCATAGACTTTCTATCTAAATGAGTATCCATGTTAAGGAAATTAGTTTGAAGCAGTTATCTTACTACACACCCATGAGTTTACAGGATTGGGTTTTGACAACTCATGATTTGGGGCTTGAATCAATCCACTCTTGTTAATAATTGGGGCTGCCGAATTGGGCTAGAAAATAGGTTAGGATTTGTTTTTTTTTAGGCCCAATACCATAGCCCCTATTCCTAATTTTAATTTAAGGAGACTTGCAAGCATACATGGCAAAAATTTATTATTGCCCATTATTTTAATATGGACTTTTATGAAATTAAAAAATGGACTTTTATCTATTATTTTCTCTAGTAACAATAGTTAGCACATATATCATTAAAATGACGATTTCATGTAATCTTAAATAATTCATGATGGTACATTATTTATTTATCCTTCAAAAATCAAGATGCTTAATAAACTATTAAATAAATAATAGTTTTGTTGCAATAAGTAACATCATAAAAAAAATTCATACATGAAATTTGACATTATAATAATTGAATATTACATATGATTTTCTGAGTCATTACAGATGTTGTATGAATTACAAGTCCAACTTGATTAAAGGTGTAAGCCCATGTGGGAGTAATAATTAAGCCCAAGTGTTTATTTATGTAAGCCCAAACAAAATAAAAGCAAGCCCAAAAGATTTGGTTAATCAAACTCAACCTAAGCTAGCCCAAATGATGATCCACTAGTTAATTAAGATCCATGGGGCAACCCATGGGTGAAGTGGTGACCAAGACCTTTGTGTGGTGGGCAAGAATTAAGTGTGATGGCCAAGATTACTTAGGGGTTAAGTTTACAATAGTAAGGAGGTTAGTAAGGAGGAGGAAGGCCTTAATGACTATAATTGTGACACCCCCAAATCCGGGTACTTCGATTCCACGGGATTTGGTGTTCATTGTACAAATATCATCTATCTATCTACCCATAATAAATGCAAACCATGCAGTAAGTTGAAATAAAATCTTCCCTTTATAGGGTTACAACTTCTGAATCATAAACATAATCCCAGGTTAAACTAACCTTAAACATCTGTGCGTAAATATAAACAATAAGTCTTAAACAACATCATTAACTCAAGTCTAACATAAATACATTATCAAATAAAATAACAAGTCTTCATCACTTGCCCTTGCCTTTACTAGTGGAAGGTTCATCGGTTCTTTCGTTCTTAACTGCAATGTTATTCTTAAGAAAGAGTGAACACTATTGCCCACAAGTATAACAATGAAATAACAGTATAATAACATGCGAGTAAATCAAAGACATCTGAATAAATGCTCAATTTTTGAATCAAGAATGAATAACAAGAATCAAAAGATTTCTGAGGGTCATAAGACTTTGAACTATGTCCTAGGTTATCAAAGGTTATTCTTGAAACCTTTAACGGTCGTAAGACTATGGACCTTTCAACTTCGTGCTTAGGGGATCGACCCTTAGTACCATCATTGTCGCATAATATCTTAACGCTAATGCATAACTAAATCCTTTGCAGGGGTTGTTCATCTCGGTTTGACATTCGAGTCCGCACTTCAAAGGAAGTTTGGTTTGGATAATTCAATAAGGGTTACGAAATTTAGAACGTTCATCAACTAAGGACTAGTTGAATCAATAAAGTTCACTAGTCTAATAAGGTTCAACAATGATGATATTCGATTTGATAAATAATCTAAAAACTTATACAATAGGACAATTATTGAATAACTGAATAATGCTTTGAAAAGATAATCAATCTTTAATATAACATTTGAACTTTAATAATAATAATGATAATTTACTCGAGGTAACTAATAAACTTGAACAATAATGACAAGTAGGGATAGGAAACTTGCCTCGTGCGTAGATTACACTTTAACTAAGCACATTCTTTGAATTTAATCCAACATACCATTCACATTCACAATACCAGTTAATTATAACTTAACTAATCATCAAAACTTATTCTCTTTGTCTACTTTGATTATTAACTATACTTAGTTAATTTACCATTTTGTCACATAATTTATACTTCATGAATAACAAGCTAATTATGTATTCAATAATTCGATCCACATGCAATTATGTTATTTACATGTTAAACATCTATTTTACATCTCATTATACTTCTAACATGTTTACATGTTCATTACGATAAGTTAACAATACATTACTAGACTCAACACTTTAAAATTACATTTACGGACCATTACAGAGCGAAATGGTATTTATGCTTATACGTTTATCTTAGATCTTGTAACTGCTTGGTAGAACACTTGACACTTGGGCGGGACACTTGGCCCGCCTGACACAGACATAAGGCATTGGTTGGCGGTGCGATGCGGCGAACTAAAAGCTGATACGCAATTTGCGAAAATTGCGAACCACGATAAAAATTCAATGAAATTATCACTACACGAATTTAATCATACCCACATGTTATAATTCATATATAATCATTACCCAACATTTGTAAAGTGACTTTAGCCATTTAAAACACATAATCACAAAACTAAAATATGTGAATTTCACTGACTTTGATGTTCTTGAAGGTTTTTGAAAATAATTCATGAAACTTGTCACTACCGATTCGTTATAACACCGAATCCGTTTATTTAAACTTTGGTCTCTTCGTATCAACATGCATAATAACATACGAGTGTAAAATTTAGGGATAATATACGATCAATACATTAAATACCACATATAAGGCCATATGACCAAAACCCAAACTCTGTAAATTTTTGAAATAGCAATTCATAGTATTATGAAATGATAACATGATAATTCACATAATATATATATAATCAATACAATTTGATAACATTTAACATATATATAAACTTATAATCATATCCTTTCCCAATTACAGAGATTTAAACCAAAAACTTTGAAACCCATATTCATGAAACTTAAACAACGTAACTTTAAAAATTTAAGAAGGAGGAGATTACCTTGAGTGTAAGGTATAGATTAGAAGACTCGGATGTTTTCTTAAATTCTCCTCTTTCAATCTCTTTCACAATATCTTAATTCTCTCTGACAATTCTCAACTCTCTCTCTGAATATTTCTTAGACTTAGAAAAATAGGAAATAATGAGAAGACACATATAAGAAAGGAACTGACGCACTGAGTGGTCAGTTAACCTAATAATGGGCAACTGCTTCCAACTCCCCATAGGGCCTTGTTTGGCTAGCAAGAATAGATTTTAAAACCATTTATTTTAATAAAACCTTTTATCATATAGTTTAATTAATGTCACACTCCTTCATAAAATAAATCAATATATTATTTAATTTACTTTAAATAAAATATAATAATTTTTTCATAAATAAAAAATGACAAATTATTAACTCTCTAATTAATAATTAAATTAATTAAAATAATATTAGGCTTATTAAATATTTCTTTTTAATACAATAAGCTCACATAATGACATACTTGATAATAAAAATTCTTCACATTAATTTAATAAATGTAACACACATAATTATGCATCAATTAATTATTTAATCTAATAATTAAATCATCGAAAATATTTATTTACTTCAATAAATATTAAGAATTAAATTACAAAAATCTCGTTCGTCACAATAATGCCCTAACCTTGAATGCTCTATAAATAGCAAGTTAGATTTCATTATTTAGCTTGTTCAAATTTCATCCAACAAACTCTCCCTGCAAAGCAACTTATTTGGTAGAGAGAATAAGTGCTTTTAAGTCCAACTGATAAGTAGGTTTTATACCTACTTATTGGATATAAATTCACGTGAACTATGCCCATCTCAAGTACATTTTAGTATGTTTTTAGTTGCATTTCGTATTAATTTGCATTGCATGTACTGAGAACTCCTCTGGTGTGAAAATGCAGGAAATGGTATAGCTCTGCGTTGGTAGGTGGCATGAGATCAGTGAAGGCATGACACGAGGGTCGAGTGGAGAAAAGGAACTTAACATTGATGGACAAAGAAGCGAAAACAACATGTCAAAGGAACAATAGCAGCATGACAAGGAAGTAGCAACATCAGAACTCAAGGATGCAAAATGCAGAAGCCGCGCGGCTACACAAGCTAGAACTTCATGGCATACGCTTTGAGCCGTGAGGAAGCTAAATTTCCAAACCCGAATGCTTACGTGTACTGTTATGTATTGGGATCGTATGCACCGTATGTCATCGGCATCGACTGTTGTTGTTTGACTTTATTTTAATTTTAAAATTTGAAGGGTTTGAGTTGGTTGAGATGTTATTCTCAATAGAGACTCGACCAACGATAGTGGAACGGGTTAAGGAAGTCTGAGATAAATCTTGAAGAATGCGAGCGAATGAAAAAGATAATGGAAGATGACAGGAAGACTAAGTATAACCTTGATAAAGAAGGTTTACTTCATTTTGAAGGAAGAATTTGGGTTCCAAATAATTCTGACTTGAAAGAAGAGATTATGTGGCAGGCTCATAGTTCGAGGTACTCGATACATCCTGGTAGTACTAAGATGTATCAAGACCTTCGTCAGAACTTTTGGTGGCCGAACATGAAGAGGGAAATCACTTAGTATATTAGTAAGTGCTTAACTTGTCAGAAAGTTAAGGTTGAACACCAAAGACCGAGTGGGTTGTTGCATCCACTAGAGATTACGGAGTAGAAATGGGAGCATATCACCATGGACTTTGTGGTGGGACTTCAAACAACAAGAAAGGGATACGACGCTATTTGGGTAATAGTGGATTGGTTAGCCAAATCAACTCATTTTCTACCAATAGGAGTTAGGTATAACCTAGAGCAGTTAGCTAAGCTTTTTGTCAAAGAAATCATTTCTAGACATGGAGTACCTATTTCAATTGTGTCTAATCGTGATCCACGATTCACGTCAAACTTTTGCAGGAGATTGCAAGAATAAATGGGAACGCATTTGAGATTAAGTACGGCGTATCATCCACAGATGGATGGACAAAGTGAACGGACAATTCAAACGCTAGAAGATATGTTAAGATCTTGCGTTATGGATTTCAAGGGGAGTTGGGACGAACATCCACCTTTGGTGGAATTCACTTACAACAATAGTTTTCACGCTAGTATAGGCATGCCGCCTTACGAAGCGTTGTATGGGAGGAAGTGCAGAACACCACTTTATTAGGATGAAGTAGGTGAAAGTCGAATGTTGGGACCTGAGATGGTACAACAAACGGCATACATGGTTGAGCTAATACGAACTCGATTGGTAGCGGTTCATGATAGACAAAGGAAGTATGCAGATCCTCATCGAGAGAATAGAGAATTTGAAGTAGGATTATATGTCTTTCTAAAAGTGTCGCCTTGGGAAGGGAAGATAAATTTTAGGAAGAAAGGGAAGTTAAGTCCAAGGTTTGTAGGACCTTTTGAGATTTTAAGAAGGGTAGGAGAGGTAGCGTATTAAGTAGCTTTATCTCCTGAGATGGAAATAATACACAATGTGTTTCACGTGTCAATGTTACGTCCTTATAAACCGGACTACAAACACGTAATAGAATATGAATTATTCATGTAGAAAAAGACTTAACGTATGAAGAACTTCCTATTCAAATTGTTAATAGGAAGGAACAAGTCTTGAAAAATAAAGTAATACCTTCAGTAAAGGTAATTTGGAGTAACCACGATGCTGAAGAAGCAACGTGGGAGCTCGAAAGTAAAATGAAGAAAAAGTTTCCTCATTTGTTTATGTAAGAATAATGAGATTCTGGGGACAGAATCCTTATAAGGAGGGAAGAATGTAACGCCCGAGAATTTCGGATTTTGAATGAATTAAATTTTTATTTGATTATGTGGATTCAATGAATTAAATTGATTAATTATGTGAGTAAGATGTTTGAAGGTCGTTCTATGACCTAGAATGTGTGAATGTGGTTAGTATTCTGACTGTGTGCTAGGATTAATTGTTTTGAATTATCAAGACAAAAATGAATATTTTTCGGGAAGTTTTTCGTAAAAAACATTATTCATCCGATTTCGTTCAGAACTTAGGTTTGAAATTCTGAGAAATATGTAATGATAGAATATGAAGATATAATGGAATATCCAATAATATTTCCGTAATGGCAAACGGAGTTTTCGCTTGCGGACATAAAACCTAAGGGTTTGTGAAAGAGATTTCCGAAAGGCAAAATGTAATGCGTATACTCGTTTCGGTGATTATACGTATGATATACGAGTATTATACTAGTATGAATACGGGTATGGTATGAAGAATAATATGACGTATAATACGAATATCGTATGAGTATTAGATAAAGAGAATACATGAGTTATACGTATAGAATACGAGAAGTTCTAATGGATTAGGAGTTAAAGATTTTGGCATAATCTAATTGGACTTGGACTAATAGCAAGCCCAATGAATTGAGTGAACAAGCCCAAGTCAAGGCCCAATATTAAATAAAGACAAGCCCAATCCAAGAAGTTAAACCATGAATTGAGGCAAGCGGGTCATTTAGTGAGTAAAACCATGGGGCAACCCATGGGATGACCCAAGAGGGAGTCGGCCGGCCACTTGATGGGCAAGTAAAGGTAATACTTTATCACTAAGTACTTTACTTGGTGATGAAGTAGGGAATAGTAAGGAGGTGGGGAAATGGATCATTTTTCCCTCATGTTGGTTTTCTATAAATATAAGACTTGTGTTGGTTATTTTGTTGATTTTAAAAAGCTTGACCAATATATATTGAGAGATAAAAAGAGCTAGAAACACTTAATCAATTTACTTCCAAGCAAACCTTTAGACGTTTATCAAGAACGTGAAGTACGTCAAAGGTAAATTCTCATAAACCGTAATATTCATCTTTTTCGATTTCTTTCTCGTATATAAATCATAGATTGGTGGAGCATGTTTATTGAGGAGAGATAATGATGTCTATTAATGATCAAACCATTGATAGGTCATGGCAAAATAGAAATCGTAAGTGTTTACGTGAGTTAAAAAACCGTAGAAAGTCTTGAACGTGAACTTAGTTATGAATGAACGATTTGAAAACCGTTATAGCTAAGGAATGTGCATATTGTTTGGTAAAGATATAGATGGTGAATCAATGGAGTGTTCCATTTGATTTGTCTTATAGAACACGAGTAACGAAGTTATAGCAAATTTTACGAAAATAGACGTTAAACGTCGAAAACGTAAAAATCTAGGATTAGGGGTCAAAAGTTGTCGTGTGACTTGAAAACATTGGTTTCCAATGTCAACACGTGAGATAAGGTAATTAAGAGTCGTTGGTACAAGAATCGTTGAATTCCGACTTAGAACGAAGAAAACGAGTATTGAACGGTCGAAATCGTTAAACGAACGCTCAAAAAAGAACTCAAAGGTGAATTCCGAGTTAACGGATTCAAAAGTGTAAAATTCTTATATGAACACGTAAAGGATGTAATTTTTGAGTTGTAGGCTTTCTAATGGGTCAATTCGGATATAAAACGAAAAAATTATGAAGTCGGGAGTTTCGTTAGAAAACCAAACTGTTTTTGCCAACTGGTGCATAGAGGTGGCGCCGCAGCACCAAAACTAGTACAAAATGGTTGTGCCACAGCGCCAGATCCGGCCATGTCCCCTTTTAACTTTCATGGCCATGACGAAGAGTTATACTGAGGATGCCGTATTTGCATCGGCAGACAGATGTAAAAATGTTGACCAAGTTAGGTTTTTGTTTCATTTGAATGTAGACCTAAAGTAAGACGTTGAAGGTACTTAATGTGCATAATCAAGCTGACCTTAAATCACTTATAAGGTGATAATGTTAGAAGATTTAGTAAGGTTTAATAGAAATTAAACGAAGAAACGCAAGAACGTAATAAGTAAACCGTAAATGACGTTCAACGTTGGTACTTCACCAATAATGATCGAATGCCAGTTAATAACGTAAGAACGTTAATGAGCCATAATAAAGTATAGAAAGTCGAATCAACTTTAATAATGAAGTTAATTTAAATAAGACATAGAAGAGAAAGAAGTTGGTTAGAACAATTAAAATTAGTTTTTTTAACAACTAATTATAGTGTGCTATGTGAATATATCATGCAGATCATGTAAAGACTGAGAATTGTTGAATTATATATTCGAAGGCGCTTAAAGTCAAGTCTTTCTTAACGTTTGCCTAGCCTTCGTGTTAGTCAAGTTTTATGTGATTCATGTTATAAGATGCATGAATGGTTTTAAAGAAAGAGTCGATGCCTGTTTTTACCTATGCAAGACAAGTATTGAAGAATTAATTAATTTGTTTACAAGTCTTTTGATATAGAACTGTTAACGTCATCCTATGCCAAGTATTTGGTACGGATGGGAAGGTAAGTTTGTCTATGTACAAAAAAAAGTATTTTCATCGATTATTCGATGGGCACGTGAGGTTGCCAAATGTTAAGCGTAAATATGTTTAACGGAAGAGTGTTGATCAACATAGAGTACAATAGGTTGATCACTTAGAAGTGCTCGTAAGTAAAGACAGATGGATGGCCTTAGTGCCGAATGTCCTTTTCAAGTATGAAAATGAAAAGAGTATGTTCATTGTCTATTGACCGGTTCAGAATTTCGAAGCTATTATATGTACTTTGGAATTGTTGTTATGAAATGAGAAATACTAGTCAAATGTTTCATAGTGCTTCGTAGTTAATTGTTCAGTTATGGATGTTAAACATGTAATTGTTAATGTGATATTCATATGATTCTTTGTTAAGACTTGCTGAGCTAGTTATGCTTATTCTTGCTTGAACCATATGTTTACAGCTAAAGCCGAATGAACTGAGAGTTCTAAGAGAGATAAAGGCAAGGCTAAGATGGACAATTAATCATCCTGTAATAGATTAGTGTATTTTTATGTAATATACTTATGAAGAACAAAGAATGTATTCAGTTATGAACTTGGGAAAGGATTTATTACGAATGTAATATGAATATAGTAAATATAATCATTTTGTTGTTGTCTCAATGGAATGACTGTATGAATTGTAGTATCGTGGAGCACCATCTGTCGGGTTTGAAGATACCCGGATTTAGGGGCGTCACAGTATTAAAGTTGTAAGTTATAAACCTTAGGTAGGGGTACCGTAGGCCATATAGATAAGGGTAAGGAATAAACTCAAATAGAGTTTAAATTGTTAAGTGATGAATTTGGGAAATTTATTATTAAGTAAAAGAGAAGATAAATAAGATTAAAAATTCACGAAAAGTTATAAAGATTAGAATCCGGAGTTACCCAACTCTTAAATTGAAGATGAAAATTAATAATGAATAGATAGAGTCTCTAAGACTAAAAGTATAAAGGAAATCATAATATAATATGATTAAAGGGAAATATAAGAATATCGTAAAACAAAACGATCATAAGATAGAAAAGAATCGTAATATAACAAGATTATAAGAAGAGATCACAACGTGATCTGATGAGTTCATAAAAGGATAGATGATCAATCAAATGATTGAAAACTTTATAGTAGAATTGTTGTACAAAAGTTGTATTATGAAATTGTACTACGTAAACTCAGGAAAGAGTTGTAGATAATGAGATACGGATTAAATGAAATTTGTATTGAGTAAAGAAGAAGCTAAAATTATGTGGAATTTTAATTGAGGACTCAAGTGATATCTGAGTTGTATAAACCTTTGTATGGGCAGGGGTTTGTGCTTGGTTTAACAACTACTTAGTTTATCACCTTTATAATCATTGAAATATTGGTGTAACGCTATCATCATACCTATGACGAGAAGGTGATTCTTTTCTCATAATTATATTTGATAGTTAGAGAATATAAGATTAGGTGTGAGTTCTTAAAATCATACTTATAGTAAGTTTGTGACTCCTAATCGTATGGTATGTTTTTGAACCCCTAAGCGTATGTACAGTTCCTGATTGGTTTTAGGACTACGTATTGCTAGGATGAGTTCCTAAACTCATATTATTGTGGTAAGTTCCCGAACTCATAACGTGTGGTATGTTTGATGAACTATAGTGGGATATAGAAAAGTTATGGATTGAGAAGTGAAGATTTTTAGTGTAGTAAGCTTTAAGGAAGATAGAAATAGATAGAATTATTAAGTAATAGAACATTGGAGAAAATTGGAGATTGATGGAGGAAACATAGGTATTTCAAATCTTCTAGCTATGCTAGATTTCGACTTTTATTGACATCCTGTTGATAAAAGCATTTTTGAAAAAAAAATATTGGGTCAGATTATTGAACAAATGAGTTTTAAAAGTTCTATTATTCATATGCCTACGCTAATTGTTTCGGCTAGACAAAAATGATTTGAAATATCAAAATATATTTTATATATCATCAATGCATCATTGAACCTAGTGTAGAGATGATAAAAAATGATGGAGTTGTCAATACAGACTTACCTACTGTTAGATGTGATCTAAGGATCGTCAGCCCACTATGGTATGATGTAGTATGACAAAGTTATTAAATGAAAGAATCCTCAAACGGGCTGTAAATATAGTGCGGTATCATGACGTCATAAAATGATTTTCAGAATTTTAAAGATAAATTATTGCCAACTAAATTTGGCTAGACAAGTTTTGATTGATGTTTAAATTATTGGTATATGTCTAAGCTATTTGATTCAGCTAGACAAATGTTTATGAAAATTCAAGTATCTCTTTGAGAATTTATCCCGAACCAAATTGTTTTGGTACGGAATCTTAAGATAAGTCTGAGGTGAACAACCCCTAAAAATGAGGATATACTAATGGGATAAAATATTCCAATCTAAGAACGCATATAGTCATTCCAAAAATCAAGGTGCAATAGGTTGATCACCTAACGTACCCGACAAGGTAGTTTACCTTCTTCGTGATTGTAAACATACCTAGTAATTTACCATTTTGCAGTGTGAATACCGTTAAAATTATGTGTTCATGGTCTATATGACCTCTCAACATGATATGAAAATTTTTCTTGAATAAAACTTTTTAGATTATTGATACTGCTTTACAGTTATTGAACAATTGTGAAGACTCTTGAATGATTAGAAGATGTAAACTCCTAGTGGGTAGTCATGGTAGAATAAGATGAAAGAAGAGAAATCCTCATAGGAGGAAAATGTAAACGTTAAAATTTTAATAAAATTCTTAAAAGAAGAGGTTAAATATATGTACTTTTGGTGCAATAAAGATTTCGGGGTCAGAATCCTTATAAGGGGGGAAGAATGTGACAACCCAAAAATTTATAAGATCTTGAATGATTAAAATAAATGTTAAAGAATAAAACCTAGATGGGAATTAGAGGATTAATTAAAATTTTAAAGAACCTATATGGTTTGATTTTAATTTTTAAGCAATCAAAAAGAAATTAAATAAGAATGATAGAAATTTTGAAAAGAAAGAAAGAGATTATGTATGTGGAAAAATTTATTAAGAAATAAATTTCAAGTGAAGAGATGCTATAAGGATAAAGAAGATGTGTATATGTATAGGTACATATATATACTTAGTGATGTGTTATATATTTTAGTAAAAGGAATGATGAGGATAAATACCTTATGACTTATGTGGGACATGTGTGAGATTAAGTAAATACATATCATTTATATATATGTATATATAGTTATTCTTTATATAAAGAGAATTTAAGAAAACTTTGTAGCCAAACGTTATAAGTTAGGTTTTGGAATTAAATAACTTAAAGAGTTATCTTTATTTAGTGGTTCTAAAATTTTAATTATATACTAGTGACCTAATATAAGAGATTTATGGAACATGTCTCAACCTATTAAATTATTTTGTATGAATATGTGATGAATATGAATATTATGTAATTGTTTATATTTGTTTATTATATAAACAAATAAAAGAAACTAATGTAACCTAATTATATATTTGGAATGAAAAAAATTGAATAACATAAGGATTATGGTATGTGAGAATAATAGTATTTAAAATATATATTAATCTTAAGAGATTTATTTTATACATCTCAATTAATTAATTGTAAACCTAATTAAAGCAAGTCTATTTGGGTTAAGAAATGAAAGGTACATGAGTAAGGATTTGAATTACAAATATGAGAATAGAAACACTAATTAAATTATTAGGGTAAGATAAAATAAAAATTATGGAACTATGTTATTTTCCATGGCCCAAGGAATTATTTCAAAGCCCAAAAGAATTTAATTAAAGCCCAATTTTTTAGACCAATTGAAGAGGGACATTGTTGGACATTTGAGTAAGCAAAGTGTGTCAATAAAATTTAACCAAATGGGGGTAAAAAGGGTGGAGAATTTCGGTCCAACAAGGAAGGTTAAATGAGATTCATGTATGTAATTATTAAATCAAATACCTTATATCTACCCTTACCAACTCTTCCATGGGTGTCAATTTCTCATTTCACCCACACCTTTAACCAAGTGTACAAGTAACAACTTAATGATTAAAGAGAGAAAAGAGAAAGAGTTTGGGGAATGTATATTAGATATACATAATATATCTAAAGATTTTTACAAGCAAAACAAAATAAAACATTTGCTATCAAAACAAAACAAGAGAGAGGGAGGGAGAGGGCCTCAGGAAGAGAGGAAAAAGAGGGAGAAAGTGATATCTTTGATGCACTCTAAGCTTGTATCATACTTTGGAAAGATTATAAATCTTGCAAAGAAATTAAAGTTAAACCCTAGGATTTAAAGCTTTTGTTTCTTTTGTTATTTTAATGGAATATAGAGTTTGTATTCTTTAACTTCAAAACTCTTGATCTACATGATCTAGATTGTGTTATGTGTAGATCTATTCATTTTGTGTGTCAAAAGTTGAATCAAAAAGAGAGAAATGAAAACTAGTTTATAAAGGGTAAAAAACCCTAACTTTTTTCACTTTGATCAACTACCGTTTTAGATCTATAACTCTTTTTTTTGATCTGTCATAGAGGGAGTCTAGATATGTAAGTTATCTAGTAAACCCAAGTGGTAGCACTCGAAAATGTTAACTACACAAATTGTGGCAACCATTTTAGTACAAACTGTTCAGCCGGCAAAAGAATAAAGTTGAGCACAAACAAGTCCTCTGGCCAGTTTGGTCCAAATGCATTTTCGTCAACTTTTGATTCTTCGAAAATTCTGGGAAATTTTGGAGTGATAATATGATAAGTTATCTGAGTCTTGTAAAAAGATGATATTTTTTTGGATATACAGAATGAGAGTTATGGATTTTACAGGGAATGACTATTTTAAAAGTAAACTCGAATAACTCTTTGTGGATAACTCCAAAAATTATTCAATTATATATTTGTCAAAAACATTCCCTGAAAATTTCTGAATTTTTAGACAAAGTTTTGATTTATGATAAATGTAGCAAGTGTTTGTTGTTTTGGACTATTTAAACATAGTAAATTAATTTCAATAATTCCAAGAAAAATATATATTCATAAGAGAGACATATTCTGTCAAATTCCAGAAAAGAAATTTTTTTGGAACTGATTTGGTATTTTTCATGGAAATGATTTAGTTATGAATAAATGAATTAAATTAATAATGTGATATTGAAAATTAGGAAAATATAATTTTATGGCTTGAGAATCCTAGATATGCTACATGCAAATTTTTGAAAGGTGACTTGGTCATTGTTGATGAGATGTTATGTTTATGGCATTTTAGGTTCATTAAATAAATGAATTAGTAAAGATTTAACAATTAAAATAAATTATTTATAAGTTTAATAAATGATTAAAATATTATTAAAAAATTAATAATATTAGATTAAGATATTATTAAGTGATTGATAACAATTAGATTAAAGTATTATTAAATAATTAATTTAAAATATTATTTAATGATTAGTAATATTAGTAAGTGACTTGAATGTTATTAAATAATTAATAATATTAGATGAGAGTTTTAAAGAGGAGTTAAGTTATTAATTAGACATTCAATAGGCTATATTGAATAGTATGATGAATTAAAAATCCAGTATGTTAAAAAGGGAATACAATTTGAATCCAAGTTGCTAGATTGATATATTCGGCTTCCTGGATTAATTATGTTAGCTTGTATTCGATTTGATGAATTGATATATACGGTTTGCTGAATTGGTGAATTCGAGTTGCTGATTTTGTGAATCTAGGTTACTAGATTGTAGGACAGTTTGAATCCTGGTTGTTGGATTGGAGATTAGTTTGAATCTAGGTTGCTGGATTGGTATGTTTGAATAATCTAGATTACTGTATTAGTATTCGGTTTACTGGATTATAGAAAAGAACTTATAATATGAAAGATTAAAGTGTTAAATCATAATGCATATGATATAGTGATTAAAAAATTATCAAAGGACGATAATAATATTGATGTTTTGAGGTGTTATCTAATATTTGATTATGTGATTACATGTTAGATAATTTACTTAGAACGTAATGGTATTATGTGATATAATATGATATACTGATTGAAAGATCAATCTTAACAATGATAGGTCTTTACAATAAATAGATTAAATTAGATTGTGTAGCAGTAATCGACGGTACATGCAAGTTCCCTAACTCAAACTCGAGTTATTATTTCAAAGCATGTTAGTGGATAATTATTGTTGATTGTTCCACATCTATGATTATTGATTTGCACTTAGTGCATGTTGCATATGTTCATCAGGTATGAAAGGTTGATCATCTTCATTACTATAAGGTTCAGTTAAATTTGTTCATGGTCATGGTTGACCACCCAACATTATTGGTTCAGTCATTTAATTATTGAAGTTCTGATTTATGCTTTTTATTCATTTTAAGTCATGATATATCCTTTTTGTACTTAAACTTGCGGAGTAAAGTAGTTGCTCACCCTTTCTATATCATGATAACAATTTTCAGATTGAGACGAATGTTCGAGTACGGACAGAGATAAAAGAAAAGTACAAGATTAGATTGTTATACACGTTAACTAATTAGATATCTAATATAAGTTATTTATGTAAACCTTTTGTGATATTGAAGGTATGTATCAAGTTAAGGTTATAGCCCTTGGGATATGTTTTAAGAATTGATTGTATAAACAAATTTCAGTTTATATTTTTCGCCTTAGTTAGAGAATATGTAAGATGATGATTTGTCGTGATGCACCAGGTCCGAGGTTCAAGGGAGCTGAATTTGGGGGCGTTACAAGGATAATCTATTTATACATTTTAGCCTTCGCCTTATCCTTACCAGATCCTTCAATCTGTTTGTTCTTAACTACAATCATATAATTCAAGCAAGGAATGAGCATTAACAAGCTCAACAAGTT
Organism: Panax quinquefolius; assembly: GCA_020205615.1. Classification (NCBI taxonomy): domain Eukaryota; kingdom Viridiplantae; phylum Streptophyta; class Magnoliopsida; order Apiales; family Araliaceae; genus Panax; species Panax quinquefolius. The sequence continues at coordinate 125,448,355 of CM035160.1, read as the reverse complement.
TGACATATATATTGCAACAACAAATTTAAGAATCATATGATTTAACTTCAATAACTGAACAAAAGTTATGAAGTACTATAAATAACAAAATAGTGCTTTTCTTTTTCCTTTAAAACGTATCCAAATGACAAAATGTCATTTAAAATTCTGAGTCGGTCGAAAGACCATCAACATTCTTTCTTTTTCTTTCTTAAAAAGGTCAACTCGACACTATAACCGTAAGTCTGTTATCACTTACTAGCACATCTAGATAATCAGCATATAGTAATCTATGTTGTAAAATACTTTTTCGTTAAACATATTTACATTTAATTTTTGGCACCTCGTGTGTTAGTCGATATAAGACTTAAAAACCTTTGTTTATTCTTACTCAAGCTTACCTTCGAATACGTACCAACGTAATTATTTTAGGATAACATCAATAATATTTTCAAAAACTTGTAAATAAATCAACAAAACATTTTGAATTATTGTCTAGTTGAATCAAATAGCATCGACTCTTTCTTAAACAATTCATGCATATCATATCATGAATTCACATAGTTTGCCTAACACAAGGTATAAACAAGGGTTTAGAAAACTTGCCTCAAGCATCTTCTAGCTTTTAATTTAACTTTACTTTTATCTTTATATGTTCTACATTATATAATAACATAACATACCAATTAGTTACCAAACAATCTATACGCATTGTTTATACCATCTTCTCCTTTTTCTATAGCTTATCCAAATTGTTAAAATAATAACATTCGTTAAGTTATTTATTACTCATTACGGATTTATAACATTCAAATGTCATAAGTTACCATCTTTGTTTAACGTTTAAGTAATTATAACCTATATAACCCTAAACATTCATTCAACACGAATACTATCCATGAACATCGTTTACGTACTTTGCGTTCACATTTTATACCCTTTTAATCAACATTTGATTGTTAAACTTAAGGTTTTAATCATCCTTTAGGATGTTAGTTTTTGTTTAATTAAGGTTCATAATCGTTCCTTAATCAATTCCTACCTTTTATGTTTATAAAAGCTCTTCACTATCAAAAGTCTTGCACCAGCGCTGCGGCGCCTTGTTCCCTTATAAGAGTGGTGTTGCGACGCATATTAATAGTACATCCCTCCTGAACTGGTGCTGCGACACCCCAATTCCTGCCTTGGTTGGAGCTGCGGCGTCAACCTAGAATCTTTAAAAAATATTCTAACTGTTGAATTTCTCAAAACGTTCACTTCCTGAACTCGTAACTTGTTCGTTATGACTCGGAATGGATTTTGGTACGACCAAGAAAAATCGGATTATAATGTAAATTAATTTTATTTGAATATATTGAATAAGATGAGATTATATGTTTATTTAACTGAGTAAGCAAGTTAAAGGTCGTTCTATGACCTAGAATGAATGGATGTGGTTAGGATTCTGGCTACGTGCTAGAAATAAAGTGTATGAACTTTCAAGACAAAAATAAAAGTTTTTTGAGAATTTTTTGAAAATTACTATGCATCCATTTCTGCTCGAGAATTATTTTTGAATTTTTGGGAAATACGTAATGATAGAATTCTCAGGAAAGATGGATTATCCAATAATAATTCAATTATGGTATCGACGTTGGGGAAAAAATTTCCTTCTGTAATTCCTCTTTTAAATATTACTTACCCTTTATGTTTTCTATGTGGTTCGAATGTGGTGTGAAAGAGTGGAATTGACAAAAGAGTCTGACATGAAATGTCGACGATTTGAAAATATTGATTTTTTATAGAGCCGCTAGTTGGTAGGAGTGAAATGGTTGTACCAACTCAACTGAGTTTATGAAAGGTTTTGCAAAAAGATCCAATTATTGTACTCTGTTTAACAAGCCTTGGAAACCGAGAGTCATAGAGTTTGGGGGCTTACTTAAGCAGGGGGGAAGGTGTTAGGCACCCCCTGACTTCCGTAAAAACACGGTTACCACGACTTTTTATTCCCTAGTTTATTTGAAATGCGTGTGTGTGTTGTAGTTAATTGGGCCTAAGTGTTTTATTTGGAAGTAGTGTTATGTTTCTTTTGCACCTATATACAAAGGGTTTGACTTGTATAAAAGTTCAATTTTAATACAAAACATATAAAATGATGTTTTGAAAATAGGTTTTCAAACCTTTATGCTCACATAGTAATTTAGGGCTTTGATACTTCTATTTTATTCTGTATGCAGTTTATTTTGATTTTTATTCTCGAAATGTGAATCATCTTCGACAAAATAATATACATATAAGTGTCGAGCTCCTTATGAGCATGAAAGCCATCAAAGTATGTTTGAGCACCACACATATGATTTATAAGCTAGTTGTACAACTAAAAAGGGTCCATTATGGGAACTGTAATGCCCCCAAAATCGGGACTATTTAACTCTCGACTTCGGTCGTTAATAATACATTCAACCTCTAATTTTACATCATTAAACCATAATACAACCATTGAAATTTGCGAAATAATTAAAATTTTCTATTACAAACTATCCTCGTTCCCAAAACCTTCAACCTTTACATCTAAATATCTCAGAATCATTTTAATACTACAATAGTTTACATTCGCAAAATAATATTACAATTCAACATTAATACATTATTCAAAACATTAGACATGGTTTACAAGAATAACAACTTAGCTAGGATATGAAATCTTCATATATCACTTTTGATCCATAACAATCAAGTAGCATATAGCGTTACCTTCAATTCTTTAATCTTGCAAAAATGGTTATTTGCTAGAATGAGCTCGATGACTCAAAGTAAAATCTAACAGATTTTCATGAATCACGTGTACATAATAACATGCTCAACATACAAGAATAATCATAAAGAAACATAGTATACATGTTATAGTTCACATAACAACTATAAAGATTGAGTTCCTTACTCAATCAACATTCATAGTTCAATTATCATAGTAATAGATTGACTTTCATATATCATACTTTTGACATATATAATACATCATACACTAAAATTTTAAAGCAGATCATCATCAAGTTCACATAGCAAAAAGGCTGAAAAGACTTGACTTTCTGGGCGTTTTACCAACACGCTAATACTTAACATCCTTGCCTGACCTACAACGTATGTGAGATTGATAATAAATAAAATCAATACTCAATCTCATGGTCAAATTTATTCTAAGACCTTACTTTATCTTATTATCCTTTATAATGTCTTTATAGACATCTAACTATTTTATATGTAACTAGGTTTTATTTTTCATTTTCATCACCACACATGCTAGACTATCACACTTGTAGTTTAATGTGCGTATATCACACCATTTTATTATACCACTTTGGTTTCAAAAATGCATATTCAACACATTGTTTTAATGTTTAATTTTCCTTCATAAATCAAAAATTACCCTTTTCGATTTCTTTCCATTATTATTCTTGTATTATCATCATTTCATACTTAGATAACCAATATTAGCCATTAGTTAGACACTTTGTATACCAAAGTTTAGAAAACTCTATTACTCTTAGGCATTTTATCGAGCACGTTATGTGCACACAATAACTTATCTCAACTCTTGATCTTAAATGCTTAATTATGCATAGAATATGATAACACATATCTATACTCATTACATATGTCAAAACATATTTTTAATCATCAAAATATACCATCACCCAAAATCTTAATTCAAACAGAATTATAAAACTCATCTTCATAATTTCTTTAACAAAACGTTGTTTTTGTTTTTAACATAACTCCTTCGTTACTTGTCTATTTTTGTTCCTTCTTATATAGAATTAACCCTTACTCAGTGTACTACAACCTCATCTAAGCCTTAAAGTCAGACCCTTATCCATCTAAACCAGATTATGTAATTCATCAACTAGTCTAGAAAATTTCATTTTCTGTACATCCTTACTAAATAATTTATTTCGGACATGATCCGGTCCGTAAAATGGATCAATCTTGCGAGTCTGGCTAGTAAACTTCCATATCTACAACTTTTTAGTTTAAAGTTTCTTCAAATTCAAAACACACGAATTTATATGAATTGTTCAAAGTCAGAAACCGTAACAGTTTTGATTTTCTGGACAAATTATTTTGCCTTCGGACCAGCCTTACTAAAACAGACATTGCAAGAAATCTATAAAGTGTTTTCATGTGATTCCACTTTCAAAAGATAGCTTACTTCCATATCTTCGATTTGATATAAGGCTCACTTTCTAACTCATTATACCCAAAGAGATATGAATTTCAGAAGATATGTCCACAATTACTAAAAACCTACGAATTGTGTTCTTCAAATTTTCTTTCCATTTCATTTTCTTTCTTGAATCCTCTTGTTTGATTCTTGATAATCCAAGATTAAACCAATACAAACAGATTAAGCATGATCTACTACCTTAGAACATAAATCTACCCAAAAAATCAAGGCTTAAATAAGAGTTTAGAAGTTACCTTCTTCTAGTTTTTTCTTCTTCTTCTTTTTCTTCTTCTAGCTCATCTCAATTCCTCTATTTCTATCTATCTCTCTCAATTTCTCAATACAACTTCTACATAACAATTATCTACATTATGAAGAACATAAAAATATAATTAAAACAAGAAATTTAGATTATAATTTTATTAATATGAATTTATGAGAGAGATGAAGATGATGATGATGGGGCTTGTTTTGTCTTCTCAAAGCTTTCCCTTCTTCTTCTTTTTCTTCCTCTTCTTCTTCTCCTACAACTCTCTCTAACTCTCTTCTTCTTTCTTTGGTTTTGTTTTCTAAAACTAACATACTAACTTAACTAGTATATACATATAATATACAATACTAGTAATATATAATATATGTAACTCCTAGTAATTATTAGATATACTAATTACTAGTTAATACATAAGTTACACCAATTTGAACTTGAAAAGCCTAAGACCATGTTTGGCAAATACTCATTATTTTAATTAATCAATAGCTTAACATCAATCGATCTCATCAAATTGTCACATAATTATATTTACTTGTTAATTATAATTTTGTGTAACAATCGTCACATAACTCATCTAATTTAATTATCTCAATTAAATTAGAACTATAACATAAAAATTATTATATTAATTAAATTAAATACTAAATATTCATTTAATTAATTTGCTACACTTAATTACATTACTCTACAATCAAAACAAAATTTATTTATTTAACTCAATTAATAATTCAATTAAATATTTATATATATTAAAATTAATATATAACATTCTCTTCACATCAATTCACATATTCTACAATATATGACATACACATACTCACACCCAACATATCTCATAAATAATACTTTTATTTATAAAATTATCATTTATAATTTCTAAAAATCTGGGATGTCACATCCTTCCCTCCTTATAAGGATTCCGTCCTCGAAATCACCGAAACCCTATCTTACTCAGGTTTTCCTCAAATCTATTCATTGAATAACTTCAACACATTACCTTAATATAGGTTTTATATTTTCTACTCTCACCATTCTTGATAATAAATTCTTATAAGTTTTATTTCATAATATTTACTTAGACTCAATTATATTTGAGTATTACATATTCTTTAACCCGTTCATTATCTTTCTCTAAGGATCATTATCACATATTATATGATCAAACTCTCGGGACATTACATTCACCCCTTCTTATAAGAATTTCGTCCTTGATTTTTTTTTTTTATTTATTTATTAATCTTTATTTATTCAATCTATCAAAGTAGATTTTTACGTCACTACTTCATTCATTCATTGGTTTCTATAACCACTTTCTTTCCACAAACATCATTCTACAATTATTAAACTTTTCTATTAAAATTTTCACATTATTCTTTGATAACTAACATCCTTCTCACTTCAAAATTTATTTTCTCACTTATTCAACACATTCATCATTCGATTATCGATTCTCTGACTTACCTTTTCTAAGGAATACTTTCCTTTTCACTTCCATCTTGCGAATAACAAGAATCCTCCACAATTGTTCAATAATTGGGAAGTCGTATGAATAAATCGAAATTTAAAGATTCCAAATCATCTTTGAGGGTCACAAGACCATGAACTCTATTCTCTAGGTTTAATAGTGCTTCACCCCAGGTTCTTCACACTTTAAACCCTCTTTGGCGTAATGTTTATCAATCACAAAGGTGAAAACACCCTCATAGTACTCTAGGTGATCAACCTATTGTATATGTATATGTATACAAACATTTAAATATAAAGTATAAAACTAAGCGCAACCCCTAATAATAGGGTTGTTCATCACAACTTTTCAACATCTCTGAATCACTTTTGAAAACAATTTGGTTTGGCATAACTTCTAAATATTTTAGTATTTGAATTTTAGTATTTTAATGATGTAATTTGAATTTTTATTGTTTTGATTAATTAACAAAATAATTTGAATTTTAGGTTTTTTTTTACTTTTTTAGTATTTTAGTATTTTTTAATTAGTTATTTTGTTATTTTTTTTAATTAGTATTTGATGTAAATTTGTTATGTTTTGAATTTTAGTATTTTGATTAAATGATGTAAATATATTATGACTTATTTTATATAATTTGTTGTTTTGATTAGTTAACAAAATAATTTGAATTTTAGTATTTTGATTAAATGATGTAAATATGTTATGCTTTTTTTTTTGAATTTTAGTATTTTTTGTTTTGATTAAATGATATATATTATTTTATTTAGAATATGTTTTATATTTAAGCCTCCATTATATACGCTTACGCCATCACATTTTAACAACATTTGTCTTACATTAATCTAATAGAAGCACGGGCAACCCTAAAAATGTAACGTTAAGGGTACTTTTGGACAAAAAAAAGTATAGGGTGCTCGGTAGACATTGCGATAAAAGTCAGGGGCATTTTTGACCCTTTTCCCGGTTTACGTGTTTTATCAGTTAGTTTCTCCTAAGACTAAAGAACAAGAACGAAGAGAATCTAAGAAAGAAAAGAAAGAGAGCTCTAGAGAAATTTGAGAGAAAATTGGAAGAATAGAACAAAGCAATTTGGTATCATCTAACAAAGCTAAACAAGTAATTGAAGGTAGAATTTTAGTTTTGAAGTTTAGTTTTGTTTTATTTAAAAATTTCTGTGTAATTGATTTTTATGAATAATTATTGAAGATATGGTTAATTTGTGTATATAAATTGTTTTATATGTTTTGTATATGATTTAGAGTAGGTTAATCCATTAAAACATGATATATATGAAGAAATTATGTTTACAGAGAAATACAGTGATGTATATTATGATATAGCTTATTTTAGAATCAAATTGAAGCTCAATTCATGTTTTAATGTGTGAATTGATTTTTTGATTGTGTAAATATATGAAGAAACGAAAACAATGGGTTTTAAACAAATTGTTTTGGTTGAAAAATTAAACGGATTTACAGTAATTTGTTTCGCTAAGAATATCTAAAAAGGAATAAAAAGCAAAAATAGTGAATTTAAATGTTTTAAGTTGGAAGTCTGTGTAGTTTCTGTTGTTAATGACATGTTAAAAATATTAGTTTATGTTTCTGTAAAGTTTATGTGAATTATATGTACTAAATTTGTTGTTAGAAAGAAGTTTTTAGGCATATTTGGCTTTGTTTAGTGTTCTTCGTGAACACTATTTACGTAAAAAAGTAGCGTGGTAGCAATGATACATCTGTGAAGAAAGCAGTAGATCGCAAACCCACTCAATGCTGATGACGATAGATACAGTGCTTGGCCGCCATTACGTGAGTAAATAGAAGCGCTTCTGAGACCGGGTTTATAGCCTTTACCTCACGCTGTATCCGATCCTCATTATAAATTGAAGCGTTTGTGGCGCCAGATTAGAAATTGACCCAAAAATTTGATTTTTAATATGCAATTCTATAATTGTTAGTATAGTGTGATCTTATGACTATAAAATGTGATGAATCATATTGTGGTGTTGTTATAATACCAAGTATGATAATTATTATTAGTAATTAATGAGTTATGTGATAACTGAAAATTTGTGTTAAAAAAATAAGAAGTGTGGATGAACCATGTGGTTAAACCTAAGACTAATAGTTGTAAAAGAAATAGAAATTCAGTTATGTAATGTGATAATGTGGTAACTAATTATGTTACAATGATATGTGTATAGGATATTTGGGAATGTGAGCTATAACTATTTAGCTTACACGCAAGGAAAGTTCCTAAACCTTACTTTTTTACATTGAGCAAGTTCTCTAACCCTAACTTTATTTGAGCAAGTTTCTGAACCTTACTTTATATTAAGCAAGTTCTTGAAATCTGTTAAGAAAAGTTTTTAATCTTGTTTCCTTGTTGGAAATTGTAACCTTAGCTTACCATTTTGTTTGCGTAAGGTTTAATATATCTTTTCAGTGCTTTGAACTTTAATCTTAAAGCATGAACTTGTTGCGTTACAATATTCAGTTATGGTTCATAACTACTTTGTATTACATTGTTGTTGAACCTTTACATTGTCATTGAACTTTTGATTCTACTAATCCTTAGTTGATGTACGTTGAACTCTAAATTACCCGTGAAACTTATCCAAACCAAACTCCTTTGGTACGGACTCGTATATTAAAACTGAGATGAACAACCCAATTATAGGGTTATTTATGCGAAAGCGTTAAGATGTTTGTGCACAATACATGGTACAAAGGGCTGATCCCCCTAAGTACGAGAAAGAAAGTCCATATAGTCTAAGAACTGTTAAAGGTTTAAGTAGAAATATTTATAACCTGGGACATAGTTCATAGTCTTGTGACCCTCAGATGAATTTCAATATCAGCTTTTGATTATCGATACTATAAAATGTTATTCAATTCAGTTAAGCTTATTCATTGCCAGATATTATGTACTTACAAGAGAGTATTTGTTTGGCTCACTCTTGTATATATATAACCATTGCAACTAAAATTTAGAAGGTTGACGAGCCAACCACTAGCAAAGGAAAATGAAAGATGAAAAAGTGTTGAAGACTTGTTAATTTATTGAGACTTGTGTTTTTCAGAATTGATTTAATTATGTGATGTAATTAATTAAGTTTCCGCATTTGATGATTGTTTTAAGGTTAGACAACCTGAGATTTATTGGATTTAATTATGTAACCCTTTAATGGGAAGATTTATTACTTCAATTTTATATAATTTGGGTAGTTAGAAATGAATGTTTAAATAGTGAACACCAAATCACGTGTGAATGAAGTACCCAGATTTGGGGGTGTCACAAGTTGGATCAAAGCTTTAGGTTATGAACCTTAGGTGGGGGAAAAACTTTAGTAAGTAACCTTATATGATATTGTAAAGATAGTGGTGATAAACTCTTATCGAGTTCTAAGGAAGAAATAATAAAACACTCTATGTTCTTATGTGGTTGCAACATATGTGCTCGTGAATGTCGAGTAGTGATGGTTAGTAATTAAAAACATAAATTTTTTGTTGTCAGAATGGCTAATGTGGGGGAATCCAGTCAGGCTAGGGAGGAGGGACCTAAGATGCCTAAAGAGGAGGAGCCTCGAGATGTTCAAGTAGTCTGGGAACAACTAGTGCTAAGGGAACCGTCTCCATTGGTTGTAGTTGTTGGGTACCTGGAGTTTGAGCAGGAGGGATTATTAAATGATGAGGATGAGATAGAGATGGATGAGGAGGACCCTGTGGACCTACCATAGACAGATGATGACGAGGAAGGGGAAGAGTTTCCACTAAACTCTATTGCATCTCAAATGTATGACGAGGTGTACGACCGTAACATTGAGCTTCAGGATAGAGTCAGGGAATTGGAGGAGTTGGTTGATGAACATCAGACTTCGATGGCACAGAAGGACGATAAGATCAAGGATCTTGACGAACGTCTCAGCAATGTGGAATGGAAGTTGGTCCACATAGAGGGGGAAAAGGAGCAGCTGATGGAGGAGGTTGCGAAATTGAAGGATAACCTGACAAAAGAGACCGCCAAAAGAGCAAGAGCTGAAGATGGTTACGAGAAGGCTTCCCAACGTGCAGATGTAGCAGAGGGAGAGGTACAAGCAAAGAAGGTCAAGATGGAAGAGATGGATTGTGTCCACACTATGATAAATAGAACTCAAGACCGAGTCATGTACTATCCGACTCAGTTCGAGGAGTTGCCACGGTATATGTTAGATCGTAGAATGATGTTCCGTATGTGACAAACGAGATTTTTTAATTTAATTTTAATATTTATTGAATTAAATAAATATTTTCGATGATTTAATTATTAGATTAAATAATTAACCGATGAAGTTGTTGTAGATTAATTTAATTATATGTGTTATATTTATTAAATTAATGTGGAGAAATTTTATTATTCAAATTATGTAATTATGTGAACTTATTTAATTAAATAAAATATTTAATAAGCATAATGTTATTTTAAAAATTAATTAGAGATTTAATAATTTGACATAATTAATCAATGAGAAAATTAATTATGTAGTTATGTGAACTAATGAGAAATTATTATATTTTATTCAAATTAAATTAAACAAGATATTTGATTTATTGTGTAATTGGGTGTGACATGATTTAAACTATAGTATAAAAGAATCATTAAGTTAAATGGTTTGGAGCCTATTATTGCCAACCAAACGAGGCCCTATGAGAAATTAGTAGCAGTTAACCCATGATGGGTTAACTGACCTCCACAACTGCGCTCAGTTTGTTTGCCAAGTCTGGAAAAATAGTCAGAGAGAATTTGAGAATTTGTCAAAAGAGAATTTGAGAATTTATGAAGGAGATTGAGAATGTGTGATTGAAGAAGCATCTGAGCCTACTAATCTACACTCTACGCTTAGGGTAATTTCTTCAACCCAGTTTTTATTTACGTCATTTAAAGTTTCATGAAAATGGCTTTCAAGTTAATTGTTTAAGTCTCTATAATCGGAAAGGGTAGTGATTATGTGGATGTATGTGTTAATATGTTAATGTAGTATGTTTTTACTATGTTGTATTAACCATAACATCAGTTTCATAAAAATATGTCGTAGATTGTTTCTTCAAAATTACAGAGTATAGAAATATGGCCATATAGCCCTTACACGCAAATTAATACGTCAATCATATGTTGTTTCATAAATTTTACACTTGTATATAATTATGTATATTAAAATCAAGGAATAACACTTCAAATGAATAGATTCAGTGTTATAACGAACCCGTAGTGTTAATTTTTATGTTTTGTGTTCAAAACTTTCAAGAACATCAAGAACAATAAAATTACATGTCTTGATTCTGCAAATTATGTGTTTTAACATGTTAAATTCATGCTAGGAGGGTTAAGTAGTAGTTATATGTGTATTACAACGTTTGGGTATGTCTAAATTCGTGTTGAAATAATTTAATTAGAGATTTTGGCCATGTTCTGCAATTTTTTGCGAATTACAAAACTGATACTAGTTCACCATGTCGCGGCGCCAGTTTCATGCCTTAAGGCCCGCGCCACAGCGCCAAGGGTCAAGCCGCAACGTCACCGCACCGAGGACAAGCCTATATGTGGCCCCGCAGCGCCACTTTGCAGAATGTCCAGAAATGAAAATTTTCCATATTATTCAAGTCTAAGAATGTGAATAACCTAATCTTATGTACATAAAAATATGTTAGACGTGTAATGAGATGTTAGAATAGATTGTTAACATGTCAATAACGCATTTAAGTATGGATTGAATTATAGAACGCATAGTTAGCTTATTTTTCGTGTAGGTTAATATTATGTGACAATAAGTGTGATAATCTGACTAAGTTTAGTCATAAGCAAAGTTTAGACAAAAGAATGAACTTGTGATGACTAGTTACGTTATAATTGACTGGTATTGTGAATGAAAAATGATATGTTGGATTAAATCAAGGAACGTGGAATCTACGCACGAGGCAAGTTTCCTAACCCTACTTGTTATTATTATTCAAGTTTATAATTTATGTTGATTTGTGAAAATCAAAGTAGCAATCAAATTGCAAAATAAGCGAGCGAGATAAAATCGATTTTAAAATTTTTCACAAACCAATTACGGATCATCCTTTATGCATATTATTAATTAAGCGAAGAATAAGAAATTATGAAATCATACCCTTGTAAAAGCGAGCTTCCTCAGTGCGAGTTCACCTCCTACTTCTCATGATCTCCTTGAATCTCTCGGGTAGATTCCTTCCTTTGATCGATGTAAGCCACCCAGTGTGTGGCCTCTATAGGTGATCCACCAGAGGAAGAATTTTTTCAAGAAGAAGATTTGGCTCAAACCTAGTTTTTCTATCTGAATAAGAAAAGGGGTGTACTCTCTCCAAATCTTGGAATTACGTATATTAGATATCTAATATAAGACTCCTCTTATAAAGATATTATATAACCTATTTTAATTAAAATAAGGTATTATTTATTTAATTAAACTCTTTTAATTAAATGGGCTCCCTAATCTATTAGGGATAATTAGTTAAACTCCTTTAACTAATTTTCTTTCTAATCAATTAGGAATAAATGAAATACTAATATTAAATTAATTCCTAAACCTTTTAGAAATTAAAATAATAATAATTATAATAATATTAATAAGACTCCTCTTATTAATTTATATTTAATATTTCTAAAATATTAAATAATAAATATTAAATATTTAATTTATTCTATCACCATAGATTAAATTAAATATATTAACATATTATTACAATTATGCCATTAACTTCTTAAATAATTATTCTTCCTTTTATGGTGTGACCCTTTAGGTTCTCCATATTAAGCGGTTGTGAATAAATCAATTAGAACAATTCTAATCTCATTTAAATAAATAAATTAAACAAATAATTTATTTAAATAAATAATATTTATTCTACTGATAGGGATAAGCCTCCTAGCGATCAACGACTTTCCGGATAATATAGATTTCAACATTAATCATAAAAGAACCTTTGAGTAAATAGTTCTGAATGCAATTCAATCCTTCCACCATCTGATGTCCCATTAAATATAAGACATGGAATTCTTTGTCAAGTCTTATTTTATTTAATTATATGTATTTGATTCCTAAATGAACAACTCCCAATGAATGCAAATTAGAAACTACTTTCTAATTTCATTCCACCTTAACCAAGTTCACAGGTTGTCATTTATCGAATCACATAGGACATTCTCCTTTTACTAGAAGTGGTAGATTCTTTATTGATCATTCATTATCTTCATATATAACTTATTACACCCAAGCATACCCTTTGATATACTCTAAGAGTCTTAAGGAATAAGTCAAAGTGTAATTCATTATATATAAGATACTATGATGATCTCAAGTCTGAGATCATTTGTCTTACTATCACTCTGAGAATTCCTATTGGCGGTAAGTAAAACTCCATTAGGTATTCCTTAGCGAGTCAGTCGTTCGATTGAACTTATTCTCTAATAAGCACCTACATACTTGCTTTAGTGTCTCCACACAAATGATCATGAGATCAATCATCCTCATCGATGAAGCAAACAGCGTATGTACCCAATCTATCCGGATTCACTAATCCCCGATTTAGTAATCGATGATTGGGAACTATTTTAGTTTTAAGCTTTCTAAAATTTAGATCTCATTAGAATGATCATCATCATTATTCTAAAAGCGTTGCTTAAAACTATGGGTTTATCACATATTATTAAAAAGCGACACCATGTAGATAATAAATGCCTTTAATAAATAATTCTTTTATTAATAAATAAATAAGATTGATTACGATATATGCTTTATCATCATACATGATTGGCTTGTATGCATAATACTTTCAATCTCCACTTGCACTAAAACCCGATCGTAGTGGTATCTCATACCCCCATCTTCTCTAAGTGATGATCAAAGCTAACTTTGTTGTGTTAGCGCTTTAGTAAAATGGATCTGCAATATTGTCTTGAGAGTCCACACGCTCGGGGTGGCGTCTCCTCTTTCGATGATCTCTCGATCAAATGAAATCATCGCATGACACGTGTTTGGATTTACGATGAGACACAGGTTCCTTAAACTTGCATTGACTCTCGATGTTGTCCGAGAATAAAACCTTTGGTCCTTTAATGCTAGGAACCACACACCAGTTCGGTAATGAACTTCTTCATCAAAACGACTTCCTTTGCGACTTCACTTGCGACTATGTACTACTGCCTCATCATTTGAATCGACAGCATTTGTTTTGCTTTGCTTGGAACTTTTCAACTCAACTGCGCCCATAGTTTTAAGGTAAACACATACCCAAAAGCAGTTCTTGTCATCTTGATGCATTTGAAAACTTGAGTGCATGAAGCCCTCTGGTTTTAATTCGGACCAAGTAAACAACAAAATACATCCTTAGTTCTTCTTAAGTACTTTAGGATATTTTTCACCTTCCGGTGTTCTTCTCCAGATTCGGTGATATCTGCTTGTTACACTAAGTGCATGGCGACATCTGGTCTAGTACATATCATCTGGTACATGATAGATCCTATTCTTTGAAGCATAAGGAATCTTACTCATCACGGTTTCTCTCTCAGTGTCTTTGGGGCTTGTTTCTTGGAGAGATGTATTCCATGGCTCATCGGCATGAGACCTCTTTTGGAATCTTCCATGCTAAACCTTTTTAGCATCATGTCGATGTCGTTCCTTGGGATAAGCCAAGCATCCTATTAGATCTATCTCTATAGATCTTTATCCCCCAAAATATAGGATGCTTCTCCCAGTCCTTCGTGGAGAAGTGTTTAGATAACTTGATTTTAATTGTTTGCGGCATAGGAATATCATTCCCTATCGGTAATATATCATCAACATATAATACAAGGAATGAAATAGCGCTCCCACTAACCTTCTTGTACACACATGGTTCATCCTCATTTTGATAAAATCAAACTTTTGATTGTCTCATCAAAGCGGATGTTCCACTACGAGAAGCTTGCTTTAATCCATAAATGGATCGTTGTAGCTTCTGAGACTTGATTTGTTCCAACCTTTGAAACAAATCCCTCTGGTTTGTCATATACACATCCTCCTCAAGTTTCCCATTGAGGAAGGCCGTTTTCACGTCCATCTGCGATTTACGTAGTAGTCGTGGTAAGGCTGCGATCATAAGCAAAATCCGAATGGACTTGAGCATTACTCTTTGGTGAGAAGGTTTAAATCATAGTCGACTCCTTGTCTTTGTTTGAAACCTTTTGCAACCCGTCGGGCCTTATAGGTCTCTACCTTGCCGTCTGCTCCGATCTTTCTTTTAAAGACCCATTTACACCCAATAGGCTTAATGCCTTGGTGGTGAGACCAAAGTCCATACTTGGTTCTCATACATGGAGTCCATCTCGGTTTCATGGCTTCTTGCCATTTCTCGAGTCTTTACTACTCATAGCTTTGTTAAGTAATTCAATGGATCATCATCATCTATGATCGTACCTCATTAATCATCTTCTATGACAAGTCCATTACTGTCTGGTATCTTTGGTACTCTTCAGTTCTGAATAGGGTGTGATGCTGAAGGAATCTCTACTTGGTTAGGTACCTCACTTTGATCTGTAGTATTTTGTGGTTCTTGAACTTCTTGAAGATATATCTTACTCCCATGACCCCTTGAGGATAAACTCCTTTTCGAGAAGCGCGGCATGTTTATAACAAACACCTTTTGATCG
Organism: Panax quinquefolius; assembly: GCA_020205615.1. Lineage (NCBI taxonomy): Eukaryota > Viridiplantae > Streptophyta > Magnoliopsida > Apiales > Araliaceae > Panax > Panax quinquefolius. The sequence continues at coordinate 125,432,746 of CM035160.1, read as the reverse complement.
GTTGGATGATAGAAATAATACCCGATGTTTTCTTTAGGGTATCCCACAAATCTACATTTATCGGATCTAGTCTGCGACTTATCGTTTTCAAACTTTTTGACATAAAATTGGACAACCCCAAATCTTAACATGCTTAAGATTTGGTTTCCTCCTATCCATAACTTCATATGGGGTCTTGGGGGCCAGATTTTGTAGGTACCTTGTTAAGTAGGTATCTGGTAGATTCTAGGGCATATCCCGGAAGGAAGCTGGAAAGTCGGTAAAACTCATCATAGATCGAACCATGTCCAACAATGTTCGATTTCTCCTTTCGAGATACACCATTCATTTGTGGCGTCCACAGGTGGAGTCCATTGTGAGATTATACCATTTTCTTTGAGACAATTGAAAAACTCACCACTTAAGTATTCTCCTCCTCGATCGGATCGAAGAATCTTAATACTCTTACCGGTTTGCTTCTCAACTTCACTTACGAACTCTTTGAACTTTTCAAATGATTGATTTGTATTTCATTAAATACACATATCCAATCTTGAGTGGTGGAATCGGTGAATGTAATAAAATAAGAATACCCTCCTCGTGCGATTAGTTGTCATGGGTCCACATACATACATGTGTGTACCAGCACTTCTAACAACTCTGTAACTCTTTCTCCTTTTCCACTAAAAGGAGATTTAGTCATTACCCATGAGAGACAATTCACGGGTTGGATATGATTCATAATCGAGATAGCTCTGGAGCCCATCTTTATCTGAACTTGGATAATCTTGTTTCATTAATATGACCAAGTCTCGATTGCCACATGAAGGTATAATTAACATCATCTCTTTTCCTTTTATTAGTTTGTTCGATTTGAAATATATTTTCATGCAAGTCAGTATATAAAGTCCATTTACTTAAATTACCAACACCATATAAAACATTATCATTATAAATGGAACAAGCTGTTGTTCTTTATTATAATATTAAAACCATCCATATCAATACGAGATATAAATAATGTTTCTAATGATATTTGGAACAAAATAACAATTATTTAAATTAATGAACTTGCCGTGGCGGTCTTAAACAATAAGTCCCTACATTAATCGTGACCTTTGCTCCATTTCCCTCTCGTGGGGCGACCTCATCCTTCTTTCGACTTTCTACTTGACCGGTCCACGCATATTATTACATATGTGAGAACCACATCCGGTATCCAATACCCAGTAGAAGATTGACTTTCGAAAAAATTAATTTCAATCATAAACAAACCTTGATTAGGATTGAAGCTTCTCCAAGCTTCTTACGCTTTTTGATACGCAAGATAATCCTTGCGGTTCCTCTTCGATGACGGCTTATTGCAATGGAAGCAAATTCCTTTGCTAAATTTGGATCGGGTTTCTTTTGATCCTTCACTTTAGCCTTTCCTTAGCCTTCTTGGATTTCTTCTTTTGGAAGATACCTTGGGCCTCTTCCTTTTCTTGGAAGAATCATCCACCGATGAGACATGGTTCTTCTTGGATGGGAAGTGACCTTGACGATTTTCAACATGTTAAGTAATTGAGCGTGTGACATCCAACTTATTCATGTGAAAATTCACAACAAATTGTGAGAAGGTGTGCAGGGTAGTGGCTGCAAGACTAAATCTTGACTCAACTCCCCATCCATGGCAGCGAACCCAAAATTGTCCAGGCGTTCAATCAGTTGATCATCTTTAGGACATGAGTCTCAGCGGTAGTGCCCTCGGTCGTCCAGAGATCGGAAGAGCTCCTTAGAGATATTTCATATCTAGCGGTCTACTTTTGCTCACCATCTGACTCTCCAGGTGCGATAGCATAGTAGGAGCATCCATGTTTTTTCATCTTGTGGCTGAAGCTTCGTTACTCGTGGATCTGAGCATGATGCGTTGAGCCCGCAGATGCATCATCTTGCCCTTTGTTTAAAAAGTAGCAATCTCTTCCTCGGAGGTTTGTCTCTGCAACTTTTTTTTGCAGTCAGGGTAATTTAGGACATAAGAAATCTTTTCGGCGGTGAGAACAATTCTCGATTCCTTAACGGTCCGGTGTGTAGTTCGGTCCGGTTCGGTTTGTTAGCATCAAGTATGCTTGCGATGAAATTAGTGAATGTGACATTTTCAAAATTACGCATGTAAAAAAATATATTTTAGCAAACATTCATTTATTAATTACCAAAATAAATTAGGTCTTATTTTATATTGGTATCTCCCACTATTTTCTTCAAACTATATTACCCTCATTTATATAGTTAAATAAAATCTAATTAAAGTTTTTGCTAGTGAGAATAAGGATCCCATTTCAAATATATATAGCCTTGTGGTGACCACAAACTATATATAAATAAATAGGTAGACAACTCCTTGTCAATTACATCAACATGTAACTCCTTATGTTTTTTGCTCTTGGATTATTTTGATCAGTGGTGGCACATCCAGAATCAAAATTATCTAAGTTAAGTCAACCTAGCACTTCCATATATTCAAAAAAAAAAATATAAGCCTTGTGGTGACCTGACAAAAAAATATTGTTCAATTTTCTTTATAAGCATCAAATGTGATAAATTAACATCTTAAATACTTAATACTTGCCTTGTGGTGACACAACAAACTCATATTAAATATTTAATACTCTATTAATTTTATCATGCTAGAAAGCGACGTTCGATATTCTAAATATCTTTGAGCGCTTAAGACTTAATAAAAAAAAAAACTTTGAGGATTTGTTATTATTTGTCTCATCTTGTTTAAGCGGCGCGTGCAAATATATATAAAATCGCGTCATATTATTAAACATCGAAGCATGTTTGCATAATATATAATATATATATACTAGCATGCACATATAGAATACTATATTCTACTACGGATTGATTATGGACTTTTATTCTAGTTTGGTTCACTAGAGCCACCAAGTGAACCAAAAATTCAAACTCTAGGGTGCGAAGAATAAACATTTAAATATAACTATTACATTTAAACTGGGCTCCATTACAAGCGGGTCTTCAAGCGCTCCTTGATCTTGGTCTTGGGTTCTTCTAAAAAAAATTCTAACTAATCTATTACATTAAACTATTTAATTTAAATAGAAACCTTGATCGTGATCGAGGGAAATACATAGGAGAGAGATAGAATTTACATCGAAAAAAACCGAGAAAAGGCGAATGCTGCAGAGACCCCATTTAATAAAACCCATTCATTCAAACATCGACTAAAATAAATCCAATCATATTGGTCGATTGTCCATAATCAATCCCATTTATTATCATACATATCATCGTATGTATCGATAAATTAAATCATTCCATATATATATATGAGTATCATTTAATGGGCAATTTTATGTTGCATGAAATCGATTTCAAGATTAAAATAAACTCTTTTATTTTAATTATAAAATTATTAAAATTAATATATATATATATATATATATATATATATATATATATATATATATATATATATATATATATATAAATAAAATATTATATATAAATATATATATATATATATATTTTTTTATTATTTAAAATAAATATTAATATAAATATAAAAAAATTAAAAATTATATGTTATATATATAATTTTATTATATATATATATATATATATATATATATATATATATATATATATAATATAAAATACGATATATATATATATATATATATATATATATATATATATATATATATATTTATTTTTTTTTTTTTGCTTTTTTTTTTAACTTTTTAACAATTTTTTTTTTTTTTTTTGATATATATATATATAATTATATATAAAAAAAAAAAAAAATATATATTTATATTTTTTAAAAATGAAATAATTAAAAAAATTAAAATAAAAAAAAAAAAAAAAATTTTTTTTTTTTTTTTTTTTTTTTTTTTTTTTAAAAATAATAATTTTATACAACAAATTATACCCATAAATTATTCTAAATACATACCCATACATATATGGAATCAAAATAATTAATAATTAGCATAAAGTTTGGCTCGTGATACCCTTTGTTAGGGTTTAATGAAAATCAAAGTAGCAATCAAATTGCAAAAATATAGCGGAGCGAGATAAAATCGATTTTTAAAATTTTTCACAAACCAATTACGGGATCATCCTTTATGCATATTATTAATTAAGCGAAGAATAAGAAATTATGAAATCATACCCTTGTAAAGCGAGCTTCCTCAGTGCAGAGTTCACCTCCTACTTCTCATGATCTCCTTGAATCTCGGGTAGATTCCTTCCTTTGATTGAATGTAAAGCCACCCCCAGTGTGTGGCCTCTATAGGTGATCCACCAGGAAGAGAATTTTTTTTTTTCAAAAAGGGATTTGGCTCAAACCCTAGTTTTTCTATCTGAATAAGAAAAGGGGTGTACTCTCTCAAATCTTGGAATTACGTATATTAGATATCTAATATAAGACTCCTCTTATAAAGATATTATATAACCTATTTTAATTAAAATAAGGTATTATTTATTTAATTAAACTCTTTTTTTTTAATTAAATGGGCTCCCTAATCTATTAGGGATAATTAGTTAAACTCCTTTAACTAATTTTCTTTCTAAATCAATTAGGAATAAATGAGATACTAATATTAAATTAATTCCTAAACCTTTTAGAAATTAAAATAATAATAATTATAATAATATTAATAAGACTCCTCTTATTAATTTATATTTAATATTTCTAAAATATTAAATAATAAATATTAAAGCTATTTAATTTATTCTATCACCATAGATTAAATTAAATATATATACTATATTATTACAATTATGCCATTAACTTCTTAAATAATTATTCTTCCTTTTATGGTGTGACCCTTTAGGTTCTCCATATTAAGCGGTTGTGAATAAATCAATTAGAACAATTCTAATCTCATTTAAATAAATAAATTAAACAAATAATTTATTTAAATAAATAATATTTATTCTCTGATAGGGATAAGCCTCCCTAGCGATCAACGACTTTCCGGATAATATAGATTTCAACATTAATCATAAAAGAACCTTTGAGTAAATAGTTCTTAATACAATTCAATCCTTCCACCATCTGATGTCCCCGATTAAATATAAGACATGGAATTCTTTGTCAAGTCTTATTTTATTTAATTATATGTATTTCGATTCCTAAATGAACAACTCCCGATGAATGCAAATTAGAAACTACTTTCTAATTTCATTCCACCTTAACCAAGTTCACAGGTTGTCATTTATCGAATCACATAGGACATTCTCCTTTTACTAGAAGTGGTAGATTCTTTATTGATCATTCATTATCTTCATATATAACTTATTACACCCAAGCATACCCTTTGATATACTCTAAGAGTCTTAAGGAATAAGTCAAAGTGTAATTCATTATATATAAGATCTATGATGATCTCAAGTCTGAGATCATTTGTCTTACTATCACTCTGAGAATTCCTATTGACGGTAAAGTAAAACTCCATTAGGTATTCCTTAGCGAGTCACGTTCGATGAACTTATTCTCTAATAAGCACCTACATACTTGCTTTAGTGTCTCCACACAAATGATCATGAGATCAATCATCCTCATCGATGAGCAAAAACAGCGTATGTACCAATCTATCAGGATTCACTAATCCCCGATTTAGTAATCGATGATTGGGAACTATTTTAGTTTTAAGCTTTCTAAAATTTAGATCTCATTAGAATGATCATCATCATTATTCTAAAAGCGTTGCTTAAAACTATGGGTTTATCACATATTATTAAAAAAAGCGACACCATGTAGATAATAAATGCCCTTTAATAAATAATTCTTTTATTAATAAATAAATAAGATTGATTACGATATATGCTTTATCATCATACATGATTGGCTTAGCTAGTCGAGTTGGGGAGGAGGAACCCCGAGTACCTATAGAGGAGGAGCCTCGAGACATTCATGTCGTCGAGGGAGCGATTGAGTGCAGAGAGAGTCGTCTCCAGTTGATCACATTGTTGTTAGTAAGGAGCATGAGCTCGAGACTTATCCAGAGGATGATCTTGAGGAGGAAGAGGAAGAAGAGAAGTTCCCACCGAACTCCATTGATCTTTGAGATGTCTGACGAGCTATATGACCGTGCGTAGAGTTCGTGACTGCTCGTGATCCGACTGAGCAGGCGATTATTCATGAGACACCATCGAAAGCGTAAGGATAGGGAGGTTGTGACTCTTCACACATGTCTAGGAAACGTGGAATGGGATTTGGTTCACGAGAATGGTCAAACTGAGGAGAAGTCCGAAGAAATAGAGAAGTTGAAGAAGGAACTGAAAGAGAGCTAAGAAAGACTGATCATAGCAGAGGAGGGCTGGGTAAGAGAGTCACTGTAACAACCCGATATTTTCTATATAAATAAATTAGAAATTTTGTGTATAAATTTGTTATTTATTTTAAAGATGAGGATTTGTACAAGATAAGGTGTATATGTATTTATGTGATAAATAAAAATATATTTATTACATGAATGTTTACAAATAATTTTATTTTAGAATTATTAACTATTATAAAGTTTATTCTTACAATAATTAATTTTATAGCGAAATTTTTTATTAATTATTTTCTATGAAAATATGATTATATATTATTTAAATAATATATGAAATGATTTTTAGATTATTATATTAATTATTTATTTTATTATATGAATTTATGTAAGATTAATTAAGTTAATTATTTTAACTTAATTAATAATGTTATGTATAAAGAATAAATCAGATAAGGAATCCAAACTCTAATTTTGGATTTTTATCAATGGATAAGAATAATAATATTATATTTTAATTTTTCAGTGCTATAATTGTGTACTGTATTTTTGTGGACCGACAATGGTTGGTCAATTATGGGGTATTATGACCAAGCCTTAATTTTACTGACAAACACTAATTTCGAGGTCAAATGAGACTTTGAAATCTGTTAAGTCAATATGTTATGTGATTCATGATAATTGTAATTATTAATAATCAAAAGAAAACCCTAATTGTAAATTAAAACCCTAATTTCTTAAATTAGAAACCTTAAATCAATAATTAACTTATTGATAAATGGAAACCCTAATTTGGAACTCAATTATGAGTTCGAGGTTGTTATATAACTGTGTTATGCGATTTAGGTGGTGTGTTATAGAATTTAATATTAATTAGAGAAACCCTAATTAATATCTAGAAATCCTAAATTTGGAAACCTAATTAATTAGAAACCCTAATTAATTGAGAACCCTAATTACTAAATTTGGAAACCTAATTTCTAAATTTAAAAACCCTAATTAGTTATTATAAACCCTAATTACTAATTATAAACCCTAATTATTTAATGATCAATGTTAATTATGATTAGTAAATTTGAAACACAAGTGTTCAAGTAATTGAATTAGAAAACTAATTATATTTAGTAAACTCTAATTTATATTTTTGGAAACTAAATTGTTATTTATTTTTAAATCCTAATTTTGGAAATCTTAGAATTTTCCTAAAATGGTTCAAACCCTAAACCCTAAGGGTTTGCCAAATGACCTAAGTGCCATTAAAATTATATAACAAAAGACCAAAATGCCCTTTTTCATTTATTTATTTAGATAACTTATCAATCTAGCCAAAATGTGGGTTGGTGATCTACTATACCAAACCCATGTGACTAAAAGCAATCAAATCAACCTTATATTGACAAAGAATCTCAAATGCATATACATTGTATATATCATATATATATATAGATTAAGGAGAGAAAAAGGTCATTTGTTATCTCATTTTTCACAAACTCTCTACCAAATGCTCTCAAGCTCAAGACCCACGAAATTAATAGTAGACCAGTCCCATAATACAGCCCCATGAATTCCTTTAACAAATCAGAAGCCCAAGTTCCAGAAATCAAAGCTTAAAGGTATAAACCCAAGTTGATAATTTCGAACTTTGATCCTCCATTAAAAGTTAGGTTTAAGTGTTAATATATGTTGTATATAGTGTTATTAAGTGATCTGGGTTGATAGATGTTGGATCCATAACACCTATAAGCTCAGATCTAGTGTTTTTGCAAATCTGGAAAAATTTTTAAAACCTTGGTCTGACAACGAATGTCAGTGCGTCTACATTTTTGTGTGTTAAGTTTTATGTGTGTTTTATATTATGGATATGTTCTTTGTCGTATGGACTATGATCTGGAACTGGAAATCGGGTTAGATCATGTCTAGATAGTGAGATATAAGCGGTCAAAGTGAGTTGACCGAACACGAATTCTGGAAAACTAGGTAAACCCAGAAACCCAGAATTTCTGACAAGGTTTTGTAAGCATTAGATCTGGCTTCTAGTAAGGTGTCCGCCATGTTATTGTATTCCATTTGTAAGCGGACATATACGATACATGATCATGCATCTATAACATTTAGATCGTGCTTAAAATGAAAGATATTGCTTAAATTAGTAGGGTTGGCCATTGTTTTCATCTCAAATCTGGAAAACCCAGTTTCTTCATGAAATGCTTTTTACGACAATGTTTGACCAAATAAGATATGCTTTGTTTGTTGTTTTTGGATCTATGTTATGAGTTATATTTGTTCACTTGCATGTTGTCTACATACTAAACATATTAGATCTCATAAATCGGACACATGAAGCAAGTTATGATGATCGAAGAAGCGGATGAATCGTTCTTCATTTACGGAAAACCGAAATGAAGAACAACTCTGAAAATAAATTTGAGAGCTTAGATCTATCAGCTGAGATGTGTGTTATCCATGTTATCGATTTCTAATTGTAGTGTTGCACTTATATTACACTCCAATCACTTTAGGCTGACCATAATACCTTAGGAGCATGGAGAAATTGCTGGTCAAACGTTACACCTTATCAACTGACTATACATTTCTGGGTTTCATGAAGAACACGAAGAACACCTATAGTGACGGTTCTGTCGCTATAGGTGATCTTTAGCGACAGAATATATATAAAAATTATATTTTATTTAATAATTAGTATTAATTCATTTTTAATTATTAAAAATACAAAATAAATTATTAAAATTATTTTAAAATCCAAAAAATTTGTTTTAATTATTTTGAATATATTTCATAAATATTTAATATTTTTGGAATATTAAAAGTATTTAATTTATTTAGTTATAATATTAAATAATTTATTTAAAATGATTTTAATACATGAAAAATCATTTAAAATTATATTATGGTATAAGAAAATAATTTAAGTTATTCTTGATAACTTTTAATATTTTGTGATGAAATTTCATTAATAAATTAATATTGATGATAAATAAGTTTTTAATAAATGTATTAAATAAATTATGGAAAATAGAATTAATAATTTAAAAAGTATAGAAAAATGATTTAAAGGTTATAAAAATATTTTAAGTTATAAAATATAACTTTTGATAATTTGTCATGAAAATATTAATATTTTAATATTAATGATGTTAGATTTATTTAATAATTATATTAAATAAATTAGTTTAAAATTGATGTTAATATTATTAGAAAAATTATTTTTGATAATAAATTGTTTAAAGATATTTTAAGTTATAAAAGATAACTTTTAATATATAAAGGATAATTTCATTAATAATTTGATATTAATGATGTTAATTTAATAATAAATGATATTAATTTTATTTTATAATTATATTAAATAAATAGTTTAAAAATAGTTTTATTTATTTAAAAATCATTTAATAAGGATATTAATGAATTAAAAATATTTTAAGTTATAATTAATGACTTTTAATATTTTGATAGATAAAGTAGTAATATTTTAATATGAATGAAAATTATTTAAAATGATTTTAATTCTTTTAAAAATTATTTAAGGGTAATATTAATACTTTAAAAGTATTTTTAGTTATTATATATAACTTTAACCTTTTGGCAATGGTTTCATTAATCGATTAATATTAATTAAATATTAATGATAATAGAATTATTCAATATTTAAATCATTTAATAATGATTAGGTGTTTGTAAATTCATGATAAATTATGATAAATAATTAAAAATTATTATTTATCATAAGTCATTTAAAAATAATATGACTGATATTTATTGATATTGAGTTACAGAATAGAGTCTTAGACTCGATAATTACCCGATAAAGCTGTCGGTACATTGACATATTTCAGAAATTGATATGGACTTAGATATTTTGACTGTATATGTGTTTATTTGTGATTCAATGGTTGTGGAATATATGTGACAATGTGATTAGGTTATGTCTTGTTACAATAAGTAGTCTTATGTGTTATAGTATGTTGTTCTAATCGAATCTAATGATTTTATTCTTGATAGGTGTTATATAAGGATAGAAATAAGTACGAATCGTAGCGGTAGCATCGTAATGAGTATCTTACCTTTGCATTTTCTTTATGCAATGGACATGAGTAAGAATGTTTCTAAACTATATTATTCTTATGCATGATTATTAACCTTATATTATATACGCTCATTGAATATCAACATGTTAGTATATGATAATTTTGATATATATATTCTGTTCGTTAATTTCTATAAATGGTTATACAAGTGTCCTCACTTGGATAATCATTGTATGTAATCACATGTTGATATACCTTTATCAATTACCCGTATACATATATTGAATTATAGATTATTGTTGAACAAGATAAAACCTTTGATTTGGAACCCAGACAAGTATGAATATCCCTACACGGGAAAACTTTTATGCACCCAAGGCGGACAGAGTGAATGATCCTATCGTTCTTGTAATGTAGTATTGATCAATACAGGGCCCATGGGAAGTACAACCTAATGCCCGTAAGTTATGATGGTTTACAGATGAATTTCTATTTAACCTTTTCAAAAATGAAAACAATGTTCATAGAATGTCACCATAACCCTAGTTATAGTTAATATGTAGCTTCAAAAAATTTGGAAGAGAGAGTTGGTATGTTATTATTATCGGTTCAGAATACTTCACAATTATTGACTTGTTGTAGAAGAATAGTACAACGAAAACATTTAAATTCTTTCAGCTTATATATATATATAATTGTTATTACTTGCTGGGCACTCAAATGCTCATCCTTGCTTAATTTAAATATTTTCAGCTAGGCATGAACAACTCGAAGGTTCGAGCGAGAACAAGTGAAAAGGAAAGCAAATGAACAAGTTTATTAATGGTATCTTTGTAATAGTTAGACAATATATAGACAATGATATGTATTATATATCATTTAAAGAATTATAGTAAAGGTTATGAATTGGGATTAGACTCTGATAAATGCAAGATAAGTGTGACGCCCCCAAAATAGGTATACATCACCCATTCCGAGTTGTCAATACATGGTACGTAAACAACTACAACTTTATTATTACAACAAGAAAAGCGTGAGTTTGAATACAAATATTATCTTTTAGACAATATCTATACTCAAATAAATCCTCATCACATTTATTGATACATTATTTTACAAAATGGTGAGGACTACTAAACAACTCTCTCTAGAACCTTCATTCCATACCCCGATTAGGTACTCGCTATATTCTCGCCTCACGAGAAGAAAAATGGAACAAAAAGGAAAGGGTGTGAGCTCAACTAGCCCAAGAAGAATATTATGACTAAGATAATATACAACAAATTATCATTAGTCTTCAACAGGGAAAAATCTAATAGAATACAATAGACAAACAAGTTTTTAAATCAATATTCATGGTGGAAATAATAATTCATTAGAAGAGTTAAGTAGAGAATGCAAACTACTATCTTCTATGTATGAATTTAAAAGTTCATCGCCTATCTTTTATCCTCGTAACATCAATCAATATACATCCGGAATCAAATATTCATCTTTTTACTCAGAGCCAAAGATATTCATCATTGGTCATGTTCATCTAAACACTGTTCATCTTTGCACTCGGGCCAAAGATATTCATCGAAATCATTCATCTTTGCACTACACAGCCAAAGATATTCAAGAATATCATCATTTAGGACCGAGGATGATGAAAAAATACTTTAATGGAAACGAATCCAAAGAAACAAAAGAACAATATATTAAGGATTCGTATTTTAAACAATCCAAGTTCAAAAATACTTCATAAGTAATCGAGTGGAGTAAAATTCAAGAATGATCAAACTATGGATTCAATCAAAGCTAGTATCCATAGTAGATTTTTTGGATAAAAGGAAAATTTTCATTTTTGATGAATAGTCTTAGTATTCAGTGAATAAAATCAGTATCGTGAATAGTGCCGAGACACGTGAATAGTAACTCGACACCAAAAGTTCCAAATTTGATAAAAACTTCAGATCAATATTTCAAAGATAATGATATTGAAGAAGTAATATCATTACAAAAATAATAATATCCTTTACCTCGAAAGATCAGATTTCTAATTTGAAACACCTGGATATAGGCTATGACTTGAACTTGCACCGTATATCAATACTCAAAGTATACTCAAAATACTCACAAGAATACGCTCGATAATATAGAGAGAAAAACTTCATTTAAGTGATTTTCAATTCTAACCTAAGCACCCTATTTATAGAAATTGCTTAGAACACCAAAGTTAAAAATTTAATATAATATTAATATATAAATAAATTTTCTTACGCCCACTTTGAATCCTCTAGCTTCAGCACTTTGCACATGTTTCATGAGGCCCACAAGTGTAAAAAACGTTTTTCCTATTTTAAATATTTTAAACTTCCAAAATCAATTATTTGAGACTTCAAACTTCAATAATTCATAATAAATAGCCCTTTTATCAGAAAATTCGAATCTCGCGAGTTTTTATAGGAAATTCAATTCTCTACAACTTTGTGGAAGAAAGTTTTTCTGAATTCCAAACAGAAATTGACCGAGATCCACAAACGGGCGATTTTACAGGCTATAATCAAATTTCAGTCAATAAATGGGGTCCACCGACATGTTTAACATGTTTTAAATATTTATTGCAACAAAAATACTCTTCCTCCTCGTATACTCATATATCCCACATTCGTTGTAAAAATATCACCATTATTATATTATTAAAATATAATAATATATTTAAATAATTATTTTATCGAAAAAAGATAAAATTTCAATTTTCAACAATTATCACATTAAAAATTTTCTCCATCTATATCCACATAAAATCAATATTTTTCTCATCATATGAATCAATAATTAATTATTCACAAATAATATTACAGAATCACAATATTGATAACTAAGTGGGTTCCTGGGAGAGAGGGGGGCTTTCAATAAGAATTTCTCCTTCTTGGCGCCGCATTTAGGTGACCAAACCTCTCCTTAGATGTAACTTTCTAGACATTGCCAATAATGTTATCTAATAATATTATTCAGATAATATGAATTATTGCTTCGATAATAAAAAAATCTTTGTGTAATGACAATTATTGAAACAACAACGAATATAAAATATCAACGCAGCAATTATTAAATCAATAAAATCTTTGAATAAGAATTACTATAACCATTATTGAGTAAAGTGCCTTCTTACGTAAGAATCAATAATTGGTGCAATACTGGTAATGTTACTATGTTTTAACCACCGAGTATTTTAACAAGATAATAACAGAATAACTACGTACCAAGTTATTTTTAAACAACTTATATTTGTCGTTTTCTTTCATCCAATCGCTTTCAGCATGGGGCCCACAAAAAGATCTTGCTACTCGTGCGAATATTCCATGTGGCAAAGAATATTCCACGACCAAACGAATATTCCCCGACAATAATGAATATTTTATAACCACTTGCTTATTTTGAAATATTGCGTATTTTACCCATAACTATCCACATTTATCAAATCAACCCTTACTATTTCAAAATAATAAATAGAGAAAATTAAATTTCATTAATAATAAGTTGGGGTCTTACAACCTCCCTCCTTATGAAATTTCGTCCTCGAAATTGACGACGTATTCAGTGTTTCGAAAAGGTGAGGATACCTCGCTTTCATTTCCGCTTTCTAATTCCCGTGTCATTTCCTCTATAGCATGATTCCTCCACGAACTTTAACTTGTGGTATGACCTTTTCTGCAGCGTAGGACATGCTCCTTCCTATCCAAGATCTTGACAGTACCTCCTCATCGTTAAGTCTTCTGCTATCTCGTCCGGTTCTAACTCTATAACGTGGTTGGGTCTTTCACATATTTACGGTACAAATACGTGAAACACATTATGAACACGAGACATACTGGAGGTAACACAAGTCTATAGGCTACATTTCCTACTTTCGGTCAAGAATTTGAAATGGACCAATAAATCGTGGATTAAGTTTTTCTCTTCCCAAATCTTGTAACTCCTTCCATGGAGCAACTCATGACAATACACGATCCCCTATACTAAATTCCACGTCCTTTCGATGAAGATCCGCATAACTCTTTTGTCGATCTTGTGCCGCTTTGTATCGTTGTTTAATCATTTGGATCTTTTCTAGAGTCATATCGCATTACTAACTTTCGGGTCCCAACAATGTTGCTTCACCCACCTCATCCCAACATATTGGAGAACAACATTTTTGTCCATATAATGCTTCGAATGGAGCCACACCTATACTTGCTCGATAATCTGTTGTTGTAGGAGAATTCCACCAATGGTAAGCACTTATCCCAACCGCCTTGAAGTCTAGGACACGTAGTCTTAATAGATCTTTAAGAGTTTGAATAGTCCTCTCGATTGTCCGTCCGCTTTTGGGGATGGTATGCCAACTAAATCGCAAATCTGCGCCCATAGCTTTTTGCAAGCTAACCCAAAATCTTGAAGTGAATCTTGGGTCACGATCCAAAACTATGGATACCGGCATGCCATGCAACCTCACAATCTCATTCACGTACATACTAGCAAGACGTTCAAGGGAATAAGTCTCCCGTATCGGCAAGAAATGAGCAGACTTGGTTAATCTATCAACAATAACCCAAATAGCATTGATGCCTTGAGAAACCGTAGGAAGACCCGTAAAGAAATCCATGGTAATGTGTTCCCACTTCTATTTCAGAATCTCAAGTGGTTGCAACGGACCCTTAGGTACTAGATGCTCCGCCTTTACAAGTTGGCAAGTTAAACACATCGAGATAAACTTTGCAATCTCTCTCTTCATATTGTTCCACCAAAATGTATGTCAAGATCATGATACATTTTAGTACTTCCAGATGGATTGCAAATGGTGTATTGTGTGCCTCCATCATAATCTTGTACTTCAAATCGAGTCGTTAGAAACACAAAGTCTAGAGTGGACTCAAGTATTCCTTCTTCATCAATTCTCGCCCTAATAGCTCCTTCTTGTACTTTCTTCTTCATACGCATCATTTCCGGCCTCGGGGCTTGAGCAACCTTAACTTTTTCTATTAAAGTTGGCTCTATACTTATACTTGACATCATCGCACTTTCGTTCCCCTCGTGATATGATCTTCTACTCAACGCGTCATACTACCACGCTCGCTTTTCCGGGATGGTATTGAATAGTGTGTCGTAGTCTTTCAATAGCTCAAGCCAATGCCATTGCGTGTTGAGTTCTTTTTGAGTGAAGAAATATTTAAGGCTTTTTATGGTCTGAATATATCTTCACTTTCTCCCCATATAGATAGTGCCTCCATATCTTTAGCGCGAAAACGATCACGCTAACTCTAGATCATGAGTGGGATAATTCCTCTCATACTCTTTAAGTTGTCGCGAGGCATAGACTATGACTTTCCCACGTTGCATGAGAACACATCCTAACACTTTTCCTGAAGCATCATCAGAGATAACAAATCCATCCGAACCGGATGGTATTGTTAGAACAGTCTTAAATAAGTCTCCTCTTAAGCTCTTGGAAACTCTTCTCGCATTCTTCGCTCCAAACGAATTTTGTATCCTTTCAAGTTAATTGAGTTAATGGAGTAGCGATTCGAGAAAACCCTTCCACGAATCTCCGATAATAACCAAATAAGCCCAAAAGCTACGTACTTGATCAACCGACTTGGCTGTTCTCAACTTTGTATTGCTTCAATCTTCACGGATCAACAGATACTCCATGTTTCGACACCACGTGCCCAAGGAATGCTACTTCCTCAAGCCGAACTCGCATTTCTTCAATTTGGCATATAGTTTGTTTTCACGAAGCCTTTGGAGTACCGACTTCAAATGGTGCTAATGATCTTCACGACTTTTGGAATATATGAGGATGTCATCAATAAAAACAACAACGAATCGATTCAAATATTCCTTGAATACTCGGTTCATCATATCCATGAAAGCCGCGGAGCATTAGTCATCCGAAAGACATGACTAAGAATTCATAATGCCCGCATCGAGTTCTAAAGGCGCTCTTTGGAATATCCTCGGTTAATCTTCAAATTGATGATATCCGAGCGAAGATCGATTTTTGAAAAGAATTGTGTCCCTCAGAATCGGTCAAACAAGTCATCAATACGAGGTAGAGGATACCTATTCTTGATGGTGACATGGTTCAATTCCCCGATAGTCAATACAAAAGTCGCATACTCCGCCTCTTTCTTCTTTACTGAATAAAACAGGAGCACCCCAAGGAGATGTACTAGGGGCGAATGAAACCGATGTCCAACAATTCACGTAGTTGGACCTTTAACTCCTGAAGTTCAATAGAGCCATTCGATATGGGGTTTTAGAAATAGGCTTTGTACCAGGGTTCAAGATCAATAAAGAATTCAACGTCACGTTCGGGGTGTACCGGGAAGTTCTTCAGAAATACGTCGGAAAAGTCAATAACAACAGAATATTATTCAAATTTGACGTGTCTTTATTCAAATCCATAACATGAGCTAAGAAAGCTTGACATCCGTTTTTCAATAAACGAATAGCTTTATGATTAGATATGATAGTGATTGATTTTAATGGTTTAGTTGCTTGAATTAAATAACAAAGGTTGTTTAGGAATATGAAAAGCTAACAACCTTACGAAAAATAATCAATTTTGGAATGATGTGTAGTTAACCAATCAATCCCTAAAATCACATCAAAAGCAAGTATCTTAAAAGAGATAAGGTCAACAGGTAAGGTGATGGTGCCAACTTGAATCAAACAAGATTTATAAACAGTGGATGTGATGAATGTTTCTCCTAACGGAGTTTCCACAGATAGGTCAAAGTTTAATTTTTCCGGAGTCAAATTTAAACATTGAGCACAAGTAGGAGAGATAAATGAATGGGTAGCACCGGTATCAAGTAAGGTATAAACTTCGCAAAAATTTATAAATAGCTTACCCGTGATCACCTCGTTTGGGTTCCTCGCATTTTGACCATCCACAACAAACGCTTCTCCAGAACCGTTGACTTTGACTTTTACGGAGGGGATCTTTTGAGTCACCGTCCCCTCACCGAACTAGGTTTCGCTATCAGTCTAATCTCGAGTGATATGTCCTTCCTTTCCACAATTATAGTATACCTTGAACTGTTGTGGGCGGTTTGACCGATATGTCCCTCTTTCCCTAATTTATAGCATATAATGGTGGGTCGTTTCTCCTCCCTTAGAACCAGATTCTTTGCTTAGACCGCTGCGTCTTCACATGGTCGTTATTAAATCTCCTATTTTAAAATCTCCTCCCGACTCGCTTCTTCTATTTTAATGGCCATGATTACCACCAGGTGAGTGGTTACCATTTTTGTCCGCTCTTTTCTTTCTCCGTGGTTATCGTTGTTATGTTGACTACCATCTCCTGGATGATCCTGGTTGTGGTCCCTCAACACCAGTATTTGTTATCTCGCTTCTAATAATTGAGCCTCATTTACAACATCTAAATAGAGAGAAAATTTATGAGAAATGAGATACCGGCGTATGCCGGGTTTCAAACCTCTAAGAAACATCCGCGTCATACGCTTCCTCATTCTCCAATAAATGAGGTGCAAACACGGATAACTATGCAAACTTTGCCTCGTCTTTGAGACACCGCCATCATTTGTTCTCGCTCGGTCCTAATAAACTCCACTTCCTTCATATACGATTTAACACTTTCGTGAAAGTATTTGTCATTAAATAGTTTCAAACGTCTCCCAAGACATCTTTGAGTTGCCGGATGGGTACGCTTCACGAACTCCCACCAGTAGTCTACCTCGCCACGGCGGAACATAAAGGTGGCGAATGGAACCTTCTGTTCCTCAAGTGCATCCCAAGACATCCAATATCTTGGTAATTTGCTTCACCCATGTTTTCGCCATGATCGGATCGGCTTTCCTTAAATTCGTGGTCCCAACTCTTTGAATCGCTTGCCGTTGACAACCCGTGAATTGCTATCATTTCCTCCTCAGTATTTTGAACACGAGTCTCCTCGTGGGATTTTGCATGAACTGCAAAAAGCTTCTAAACATCCCCTCGTTCATCATCTCGCTTTCAATGGTGTTGTTCGGAGGAGGAACATTGTCACTGTTACGCTTCTCCTCGTTGGTGAGTACAGGCGCTCTCCACGGTCTCATTTCCATTGTTAATATTCTCACGACATTCTCAAATATCATCATAAAATAAGGGTTAATTAAGGAAATCAATATATCACATAATATCCCTATATATCGACCTAACTAACAAATAAGCTTAGGTAGGTAGGACATACTTTAGCGAAGGATCTACTCATCTCTCCTCCTCCTAGTTCTATTCCCCGATCTCCGCCGGAGATCATATCCCTAAGCTCGATACCAACCGTGACGCCCCCAAAATAGGTATACATCACCCATTCCGAAATTGTCAATACATGGTATGTAAAAAACAACTACAACTTTATTATTACAACAAGAAACTTCGAGTTTGAATACAAATATTATCTTTTAGACAATATCTATACTCAAATAAATCCTCATCACATTTATTGATACATTATTTTACAAAAATGGTGAGGACTACTAAACAACTCTCTAGAACCTTCATTCCATACCCCACTTGTACTCACTATATTCTCGCCTCCCGAGAAGAAAAATGGAACAAAAAGGAAAAGGGTGAGCTCAACTAGCCCAAGAAAGAATATTATGACTAAGATAATATACAACAAATTATCATTAGTCTTCAACAGGGAAAAATCTAATAGAATACAATAGACAACAAGTTTTTAAATCAATATTCGCAGCGGAAATAATAATTCATTAGAAGAGTCAAGTAGAGAATGCAAACTACTATCTTCTATGTATGAATTTAAAAGTTCATCGTCTATCTTTTATCCTCGTAACATCAATCAATATACATCTCGAATCAAATATTCATCTTTGCACTACATCGCCAAAGATATTCATCATTAATTCATGTTCATCTAAACACTGCTCATCTTTGCACTACGGCCAAAGATATTCATCAAATTCATTCATCTTTGCACTACAGGCCAAAGATATTTAGTAATATCATCATTTAGGACTGAGGATGATGAAAAATATTTTAAAGAAAACGAATCCAGTGAAACAAAAGAACAAATATTAAGGATTCGTATTTTAAACAATCCAAGTTCAAAATATTTCATAAGTAATCGAGTGGAGTAAAATTCAAGAATGATCAAAATATGGATACAATCAAAGCTAGTATCCATAGTAGATATTTTGGACAAAAGGAAAATTTTCATTTTTCGATGAATAATCTTAGTGATTCGTGAATAATACCAGATATCGTGAATAGTCCGTATCGTGAATAAGTAACTCAGACACCAAAATTTCAAATTTGATAAAACTTCGGATCAATATTTCAAAGATAATGATATTGGAGAAATAATATCATTACGAAAAATAATAATATCCTTACCTCGAAAGATCGATCATTTCTAAATTTGAAACACCTGGATATAGGCTATGACTTGAACTTGCACTTGCAGTATAGCAATACTCAAAGTATACTCAAAATACTCACAAGAATACGCTCGATAATATAGAGAGAAAAACTTCAGTTACGGTGTGATTTTCAATTCTAACCTAAGCACCTATTTATAGAAATTGCTTAGAACACCAAAGCGTAAAATTTAATATAATATTAATATATAAATAAATTTTCTTCACGCCCACTTTGAATCCTCTAGCTTCATCACTTTGCACATGTTTCATGAGGCCCACAAGTGTAAAAAAATGTTTTCCTATTTTAAATATTTTAAACTTCCAAAATCAATTATTTTGAGCTTCAAACTTCAATAATTAATAATAAATATCCCTTTTATCAAAAAATTGAATCTCGAGTTTTTCTATAGGAAATTCAATTCTCTACAACTTTTACAGAAGAAAGTTTTTCCGAATTCCAAACAAAAATGACCAAATCCACAAATCTGCGATTTTACATTATAATCAAATTTCACGAATAAATGGGGTCCAACATTACATGTTTAACATGTTTTAAACATTTATTGCAACAAAATACTCTTCCTCCTCGTATACTCATATATCCCACATTAGATTTGTAAAAATATCACCATTATTATATTATTAAAATATAATAATATATTTAAATAAATTATTTTATCGTAAAAGATAAAATTTCAATTTTAACAATTGTCACATTAAAATTTTCTCCATCTATATCCACATAAAATCAATATTTTCCTCATCATATGAATCCATAATTAATTATTCACAAATAATATTACAGAATCACAATATTGACAACTGTGCGCCTTGAGAAAGAGGGCTTTCAATAAGAATTTCTCCTTCATCAAGGCAATTAGGTGACCAAACCTCTCCTTATGTAACTTTCTAGACATTGTCAATAATGTTATCTAATAATATTATTCAGATAATATGAATTATTGCTTCGATAATGAAAATACGTGTAATGACAATTATTGAAACAACAAAGAATATAAAATATCAACGCAACAATTATTAAATCAATAAAATCTTTGAATAATAATTACTATAACCATTATTGAGTAGTGCCTTCTTACGTAAGAATCAATAATTGGTGCAATACCGCAAAGTCTACTTGTGTTTTAACCATATTTGAGTATTTTAACAAGATAATTCAGAATAACTATATGCCGTTATTTTTAAACAACTTATATTTGTTTTCTTTCTCGATCCAATCGCTTTCCAGTTATGGGGCCCACAAAAGATCAAACACGTCAAATGCATTTAATATTCTAAACAATGAAGAATATTCCACGACCAAACGAATATTCCCCGACAACAAAATGAATATTTTATAACCACTTGCTTATTTTGAAATATTGCGTATTTTACCCATAACTATCCACATTAATCAAATCAACCCTTACTATTTCAAAATAATAAATAGAGAAAATTAAATTTCATTAATAATAAGTTGGGGTCTTACAACAAGTTTGATATTTATATTATTGTTATTATTATTAGTATTATTTCGCTCAAAGAAATGGTATCGTGAAGAACTGAGTTCAGGTTTCAAGTACCCGAGTTTGGGGTCTTTACAGTCACGTCGTGCTGATCTTGCATAAGAGGATTGTCGTGCGAAGAAGGCTTAGCTTGGGGAGACGTACTCTACACTTAAAAATGCAATGGATGAGGCCCATGATCGAGTTATGAGGTACCCAATCCAGTTCGAAGGACTACCATCGTATATGCTAGATCGCGGATTTGATGTCCCGCATCATGGAAGAGGAACATAACAAGGCTATTCAAATAACTAACAGCGATGATATGATTTGTTTAATTATGTGGAAAATTT
This sequence comes from Panax quinquefolius, assembly GCA_020205615.1. Lineage (NCBI taxonomy): Eukaryota > Viridiplantae > Streptophyta > Magnoliopsida > Apiales > Araliaceae > Panax > Panax quinquefolius. Next base: position 125,411,163 of record CM035160.1, on the reverse strand, counting down.
ATCTGGTGTTAGATGTAAATTCTGATGTGTTTATAAACAAAGGAATATTTTAATGTTTAAATCCTGTAGATTCTTTATCTCTGGATACTTGATGTAACTAGCAGTTATGCTATCGTTTGATATTAAAACTTTTGATTTGAATAATTATATCAAGTTGTTTGAGATAATGTGTTAAGTGATTATGTTAAATTGTTGAGTTAAGCCTTAACTATTTCGAGAATTTAATAATGATCTAATAAGCATATATTTTAACAAAAATATGTTGCCGAGAAGAAGACAAAATCGTCAAGCAGCTCAAGAAAAATCAACGAATAACAACAACAACGCCAATGCTAACCCCGTTCAATAATTGGTGAACTTACTAGCCGGAGCGATGAATAATCAACCTCAAGCACCACCGAATACGATGTTCAAACATTTCAAGGCGTTGGGACAGGCTCCATGAACCCAATCGAGGCTCAAATGTGGGTTATGGATATGGAAAAGGTTTTTGATGTCACAAGAGTCATAGAGGATCAAAAAACCGCTTTTGCTACGTTCATGCTGAAATCCGAAGCCAGTTATTGGTGGCAAGCGAACAAGGTCCGTGGAGGAAAAGGTGTGATTACTTGGGAGTGATTCAAAGAGATGTTTTTTGAGATGTATTTCCCGACCAGCTCGCAGAACCAAATGGAGGTTCAGTTTTTGGAGTTGAAACAGGGGAATATGTCCGTACCAGACTATGAGGCAAGATTCAATGAGTTGGCTAGGTTTGCCACATATCAAGTACACACAGATGATAGAAAAGCAAGAAGGTTTGAACAAGGATTAAAGCCCTGGTTAAATAGTAAAGTTTCATTGTTTTAGTTGAAGACATTCGCTGGAGTACTAGAGAAAGTCATACTCGCTGAAGGTGGAAGCGATGAAGTAACCAATTATAATTAGGATCAGAAGAGGAAGAAGAGTGAAAGTGAAGGAAATAACAAGGCTAGTAGAAGTAACACAAGAGGTGGTAATATTAATCAAAAGAGAAGGTGGTCTGACAACTCATCAACTGGAAATCAACAAGGAGGTTAGAAGAAGAGGATCGAAGCATGCCTGACCTGCGAGAAAGCTCATCTAGGAGTTTGCATGAAGGGGAAACGAGTGTGCTATAATTATGGTCAAGAAGGCCACATAGCACCTAACTGTCATAACCCAAAGAAGGGTGCCTACTTCTCGTGTGGCTCAAAGGATCATCTTGTAAGGGACTGTCCTAAGAAGGGATCTGGAGGGGCAAGATCAGAAGGAAATAGAGGAAACATCGGTGGAAGCGCCCTAACTATCACAAGACCAACCGCAACCAACCGATCGACCGCCAGGACATTTAACATGACGGTGCAAGATGCAGTGCAGTCTCGTGATGTGGTGTCAGGTATCATTCCGATCAATAAAGTTAATGCTTATGTATTATTTAATTTGAGTGCTACTTGTTCATTTATATCCAATAACTTTTCTAAGAACTTAGAATTGCCTATGGATGAGTTAGAATACCCCATGAACATAGAAATTGCGAATAGCGAAATAATCCTTGTTAAGTATGCACATAAGAACTGTAGAGTGGATATTAAAGGTAATATCATGAACGTAGATCTTATCCCTATTTGACTTGGAGAATTTGATGTTATTTTGGGTATGGACTGGTTATTCAATTATGGTGATGTAATTGATTGCCAGAAGAAGCGTATTAACCTTATGACTCTGTCAAAGGTTATGCTTTATAGTAGCAAGTCGCCTAGACAAGAGAGTTATTTGACGGTGATGCAAGCCAGGAAGTTGTTAAGACAAGGATGTGTAGGATATTTAGCTTACATAGTCGACAGTCAAAAAGAAAATCCGAAAGTAGAGGAGATACTAGTAGTGAGGGACTTCGCAGACGTATTTCTGAATGATTTGCCAGGACTTCCGCCAGACAGAGAAGTTAATTTTGTGATCGATTTGGCGCCAAGAACTGCTCCAATATCGAAGGCACCGTACCGAATGGCACCGGTAGAGATGAAAAAATTAATGGTACAACTACAAGAATTACTGGACAAGAAGTACATTCAACCAAGAGTATCGCCATGGGGAGCACCGGTGTTGTTTGTGAAGAAGAATGACGAGACGATGCGGCTTTGCATCGACTATAGAGAACTGAATAAGGTCAAGATTAAGAATAGATATCCATTACCGAGGATCGACGACATGTTCGATTAATTGAAGGGAGCGAGATACTTTTCAAAGATAGATTTGAGGAGTGGTTATCATCAACTGAAGGTGAGGCCAGAGGACGTCAAGAAAATGCGTTCGAACGCGATACGATCACTCTGAATTTTTTGGTAATGTCATTTGGTCTAACGAATGCTCCTGCAGCATTTATGGGCTTAATGAATGGAGTTTTCAAGCCGTTTTGGACAGATTCGTCGTGGTATTTATAGATGATATTTTGGTATATTCGAAAACCAAGGAAAAACATGAAGAGCATTTGAAGGTAACGTTAGAGGCATTGAGAAAAGAGAAGTTTTATGCCAAGTTTTCGAAATGTAAATTTTGGATTGAGCGGGTACAATTTCTTGGACATGTGTTTGATAAAGACGAAATCTCGGTAGATCCATCCAATGTCTAAGCCGTGATAAACTGGGATCAATCGAGAACGCCGTCAGAAGTATGAAGTTTTCTTGGATTAGCAGGAAATTACAGAAGATTCATTCAAGACATTTTCAAGATCGCAACTCTGTTAATGAATTTGACTCGAAAAGCTGTGAAATTTGTTTGGACGGAGAAGTGTGAGGATAGCTTTCAAGAATTGAAGAAGAGGTTGAGTACATCACATGTGTTATCTCTTCCGGATGATACAAGAAATTTTGTTGTTTATAGTGTTGCGTCGCATAAAGGACTTGGCTGTGTGTTTATGCAAAATGCCAGAGTCATTGCGTATGCGTCACGATAATTGAAAGATTATGAGAAGGGGTATCTGACCCATGACTTGGAGTTAGCTGCAGTGGTTTTTGCATTGAAAATCTGGAGGCACTATCTCTATGGGGAGAAGTGTGAAATATATAAAGACCACAAGATTCTAAAATATATTTTTACATAGAAGGACTTTAATATGCGCCAAAGAAGGTGGTTGGAGTTAATTAAGGACTATGATTGTGAGATTTTATACCATATGGGAAAGACAAATGTGGTTGTCAATGCCTTAAGTAGAAACGGTCGGGAGAAATTGATGATGTTGACCACTCAGAAAGAGCTAATTTTGGCCATGGAGAAGTTAGAACTGGAAGTGAAGTATCCAATTAAAATTGATAGGAAGATGTTTCAGATGCAACTTGGTACAACCTTACTGGATAAAGTTAAGGAGGCTCAACTTCAGGACAAAGAATGTAAAAAGGTGAAAATAAGATATCCGAAGGAACTGAACCGAGATTTAAGATGGATAAGGATGAAATATTGAGATTCGAGAGCATAATTTGGGTACCGCCAGTAACAGAGATTAAGGAAGACATTTTGAGCGAGGCTTATAGCTCAAGATATTCGATTCACCCTGGTAGTGCCAAGATGTACCAAGATCTTCGACAACATTTATGGTGGCCAAATCTGAAACGAGATGTTGCAGAGTGTGTTGCCAAGTGTCTGACTTGTCAGAAAGTGAAAGTAGAACATCAGAGGCCGAGTGGGTTGCTACAACCATTGGAGATCCCAGAATGGAAATGGGACACTACTACAAAACAGTAAATAGATAACGTGGAAAAAACGTTGTGGTTTCAGTCAGAAAAATGTCGTGGTTAAGGGTGTCATCTATTTGACATCCTTACACAACGTTTTTAAAACGTTGTAGTTAAGCACATTACACAACGTTTTTAAGAAAAAAACTTTGTAGATTTGTTTTTCATAAATTAGCAGATGCTTAAAAACGTTGTAGAATGTATGATTCCACAACTTTTTCTGGATAAAAATGTTCTAGTTTAATATATCAAACAACGTTTTTAACCAATTTATATAACATTTTTAAAATGTTGTAGATAAAGAAAAAAAAAAGAAGAAATAAGGTTCTGGTTCACCTATATTACCAATGCACCTGCAATATGTTAATGCCATGATATATAGCTAAAAGGTCTAAATTCTCATTTAAATTCAAAGCCAAAATGTATCAACCATTCAAAATACATCCCAATAATATCATTCATTTACAGTTTCAAATTACTATATCCACAAAATATATTCCAAACTATCCATATATACATCTCAAATTCACTTTTCAATCCACAAAATAAACCAAACTATCCATAAAATTAAGCTACTACCTAAGCATTAGCAAAAAATCCTAGGTTCTCCCAAAAAAGCTTAGCTGTTTTGTCATACCCAGTAATTGTGAATGTTGTCACCAGTTACTCATCCATACCATCATAGTCTTCCAAAGACGAGAAACTTTAATTATAAGTCACGGTCGTGAAGCTTACTAACAATGTAGAGTAGAAAATGTTCTGGAACATATTACGATGGACTTCGTCGTTGGCCTTCTGACAACTCAGAAAGGCTATAACGCAGTATGGGTTATTGTTGACTGACTGACGAAATTCGCACACTTCTTTCCGATCAAAATAAAATTCAATTAAGATCAGTTGGCAAGGTTATATGTGAAAGAGATTGTTTTAAGGCACGGAGTTCCGGTGTCAATTGTTTCTGATAGGGATCCACCCTTTACATCGAACTTCTGGAAACATCTAAAAGAATGCATGGGTACGCAATTGCGAATGAGTACAGCTTATCACCCTCAAACAGATGGGCAGAGTGAAAGAACGATTCAAACATCAGAAGATATGTTAAGAGCCTGTATAATGGACTTTAAAGGAAATTGGGACTATCACCTACCGCTCGTAGAGTTCGGCTACAACAACAATTACCACGCTAGTATTGGCATGTCGCTTTATGAAACGTTATACGGCAGAAAGTGCAGAACTCCGCTATACTTGGATGAAGTTGGAGAGAGACAATTATTAGATCCAGAATTAGTACAGCAGACAACAGAAATAGTCAAAGTGAAAGAAAGGGAAATTAAGCCAAGGTTCTTTCCTTGGAAGGGAAAGATCGGGTTCAGAAAGAAAGGGAAATTAAACCAAAGTTCATTGGACCCTTTGAGGTACTGCGAAGGATCGGAGAAGTTGCGTATGAGGTAGCTTTTTACCTCCAACACTCGGGAATGTCCACAACGTCTTCCATGTTTCGGTTTTACGACCCTACAAACCCGATTTCAAGCACGTAATTGAATATGAACCCATCCATTTTGAGAAAGACTTATCCTATGAAGAAATTTCTATTTAGATTATTGACCGGAAAGAACAAGTTCTCAGAAATAAAGCAATACCTTCTGTTAAGGTAATTTGGAGGAACGATAACGCTGAAGAACAACGTGGGAACTCGAAGAGCATATGATGAAGAATTACCCTCATTTATTTACTTAAATTATGTGTAAGCGATTCTGTGGACATATCTTTGTAAGGGGGAGAGAATGTAACGGGTCGAATTGATTGAGTTATGATTCTGGGGACAGAATCCTTTTAATGGGGGAAAGATGTGACAAACGAGATTTTGTAATTTAATTTTAATATTTATTGAATTAAATAAATATTTTCGATGATTTAATTATTTGACTAAATAATTAATCGATGAAGTTGTGGTAGATTAATTTAATTATATGTGTTATATTTATTAAATTAATGTGGAGAATTTTTATTATTCAAATTATGTAATTATGTGAACTTATTGAATTAAATGAAATATTTAATAAGCATAATGTTAATTTAATAATTAATTAAAGATTTAATAATTTGACATAATTAATCAATGAGAAAATTAATTATGTGATTATGTGAACTAATGAGAAATTATTATATTTTATTCAAATTAAATTAAACACGATATTTGATTTATTGTGTAATTGGGTGTGACATGATTTAAACTATAGTATAGAAGAATCAATTAAATTAAATGGTTTGGAGCCTATTATTGCCAGCCAAACGAGGCCCTATGAGAAGTTAGTAGCAGTTAACCCATAAGGGTTAACTGACCTCCACAACTGCACTCAGATTTCTTTTAATATAATTATTACGGCTTATTTTTCATTTGTTTGCCAAGTCTGGAAAAATAGTCAGATAGAATTTGTCAAAGATAATTTGAGAATTTGTGAAGGAGATTGAGAGTGAGTGATTGAAGAAGCATCTGAGCCTACTAATCTACACTCTACGCATATGGTAATTTCTTCAACCCAATTTTTATTTACGTCATTTAAAGTTTCATGAAAATGGCTTTCAAGTTAATTGTTTAAGTCTCTGTAATCGGAAAGGGTAGTGATTATGTGGATGTATGTGTTAATATGTTAATGTAGTATGTTTTTACTATGTTGTATTAACCATAACATCAGTTTCATAAAAATATGTCGTAGATTGTTTCTTCAAAATTACAAAGTAAAGAAATAAGGCCATATAGCCCTTACACACAAATTAATACGTCAATCATATGTTGTTTCATAAATTTTACACTTGTATATAATTATATATATTAAAATGAATGAATCAAACTTCAAATGAACAGATTCGATGTTATAACGAACCTGTAGTGTTAATTTTTTTGTTTTGTGTTCAAAACTTTCAAGAACAGTAAAATTACATGTGTTGATTATGCAAATTATGTGTTTTAACATGTTAAAATCATGCTAGGAGGGTTAAGTAGTAGTTATATGTGTATTACAACGTTTGGGTATGTCTACATTCGTGTAGAAATAATTTAATTATAGATTTTGGCCATGTTCTGTAATTTTTTGCGAATTGCGAGCGAGGCTCGTTCATCATGCACATGTTGCTTCCATTTCCATGCCTTAAGGCTGCTTGTGCAAAGACAGAGGACAAGCTATGTGTATGGCCCATGGCGCCACACTTTGCAGAATGTCCAGAAATGAAATTTTTCAATATTATTTAAGTCTAAGAATGTGATAGTAACCTAATCTAATGTACATAAAAATATGTTAGACGTATAATGAGATGTTTAAATAGATTCTTAACATGTCAATAACGCATTTAAGTATGGATTGAATTATTGAACGTATAGTTAGCTTATTGTTCGTGTAGGGTAATATTATTTGACAATAAGTGTGATAATCTGACTAAGTATAGTCATAACTAAAGTTTAGACAAAATAATGAACTTGTGATGACTAGTTACGTTATAATTGACTGGTATTGTTAATGAAAATGATATGTAGAATTAAATCAAGGAACGTGTATAATTAACGTGTAATCTACGCACGAGGCAAGTTTCCTAACCCTACTTGTTATCATTATTCAAGTTTATAATTTACGTCGAGTAAATTCTCATTATTATTAATCAAGTTCAATTTGTTCTATTAAAGATTATTTATCTTTTTAAAGCATGATTTTTGTTATACAGTACTTGTTCTATTGTATACCTATTGAAAATGGTATTCGATTTAAATATCATTTATTGTTGAACCTTGTTGGACTAGTGAACCCTTATTGATTCGACTAATTCATAGTTGATGAGCGTTCTAAATTTTAGAACCCTTATTGATTTATCCAAACCAAACTTCCTTAGGTGCGGACTCTAATGTCAAACTGAGATGAACAACCATGTATAGGGATTCTTATGCGTTAGCGTTAAGATATTGTGCACAATATGGTACTAAGGGTTGATCCCCCTAATTAAGAGTAGAAGAGTCCATAGTCTTATGACTGTTAAAGGTTTCAAGTATAACCCTTGATAACCTAGGACATAGTTCAAGGTCTTATGACCCTCAAAAATCTTTTGATTATTGTTATTCATTCTTGATTCAAAAGTTGAGTTTTATTCCAGAAGTCTTTGATTCACTCGTATGTTATTATATATTGTTATTTCATTTTTATACTTGTGGGAAATCGTGCTCACTCTTGCGTAATAATAACATTGCAGTTAAGAACGAAAGGTCCGACGAGCCTTCTTCTAGCAAAGGCAAGGGCAAGATTAACAAGTGATGAAGACTTGTTATTTTATGTGATAATGTATTTCTGTTTAGACTTATGTTAAGGACGTGTAAGACGATTAATTGTTTATGTTTCCGCAGTTAAGATTTAAGGTTAGTATGACCTAGGATTTATGTAATTATTTCAGATGATGTTACTCCTTAAGGAGAGGATTTATTTCCATCTATTTATGCTTTCATTTATTATGGGTAGATAGATATATGATGTTTGAATAGTGAACACCAAATCATGTGAGAATTGAAGTACCCGAATTTGGGGGTGTCACACCGTATGATGGAACAGGAGCGACATAAGGATGTGCAACGTCTTAGTAGGCCTTAATAGAAAGTGTATTTAGTAAATGAATAATTATATAATAAATAAGATGTAAATCCCAAGTGTTATGTGAACGATGAGATATGATAATGTTATCCTAAAACTTTACTAGTTCGAGAAAGTGATGTATATAACAGTGATGCTATCATTTTTATGTTTTTTTAAAAGATCATGAATGAATAAAATGTTAATATTTATTCAAGACGTTATGTGTTATGTGATGATCATTTATGATGTGCTAGTTAAGTAAAAAATACTTAAGAAATTGAGTAATGATCTAATAAGTGCATTTTTAACAGAAAATGCATCCAAGCAGATGTCAACCACGACAACGAACCCCTGAGGGGTCACCAATAACAACAACGCCAATGCTAACCCGGTTTAGCAGTTGGTGACATTATTGACTGGAGCACTTCAGAATTACTCGCAGAACAAAGCAGCAACCTTTAAAGATTTTAAGGCAGTAAGACCACCAGAGTTTTTTGGGTCCATGAATCTAGTTGAGGCACAAACCTAGATTATGGAAATAGAGAAGGTTTTCGACGTTGCTAGAGTTGGTGAAGAACTAGGGCTATATTATTACCTTTTGATTTCTCCTTAAGCTTAATTAGATGATGAGAATGGCTTGATTATCCTTCCTCTCCTTTCTTTGATTCTCACACTCACCTCCTTTTCAATTTCTCAAGGAATATGTCTCTCTCAAATTCTTTCTTCCTCTCTTCTTCTCTATTTTCTTAGACATAGGAATAATAGATGTAAGCCAAATAAACTAAAGAAAACATAACTTGTTTATACGCAGGTCTTTAGTTAAAAAGATGTCATCAGTTTTAAATACCAAGGGCCACTATGCCTTGTTTGGCAAACCCCCAAATAGGCTTCCTTAATCCATTTCCATTTTATTTCATACTATAAATATATCATCTTCTTCTTTATGTGTCACACTTTAACTATATTGTTAAATTATTTAGCCAAACCCTCATCTCAAAATCACGATAATATATTATCCCACTTATCTACTCATTTAACCAATTACAAATTGGTACCTTGAGTTTACTATGAAATTAAATTGTACATTTAATTTCCACACATTTGGGATATTTTATTCCTCTAATTATTTTAACATATTATACAACTCTTATGTATAATCAACCAATTCCATTCATTCTATAAATTGTCCCAAGGCAATTTATTTAATCTACACTTTTAATCTCAATTTAAATATTAATTCAATTGATTAATCTCTAACCAATATATATTTATAGATCTATTGGTTTTCTTGTTATTCTCATGCTCAATTTACATTCACTTGGCTAAATATAATATATTAAGCTATTATGTAAACGTATTACTCTTATATGTAATTTATTATCTTCCACTTTTATCAAAACAATTATATTTACATAAATTCATTATTTAAATTAAGTGAATTACTCACTTTATTTATGAGATTAACTCATAACAAGTCCATTTCCAAGGCTTAATAATCAAATTATATTATTTCATAATATAATTCCCAACTCAATTTAAATAAACCAACTAATAAATCTCATATATATTTACTTTCTCCCCACCAAACCACATAATCCGAATATATATATATATATATATATATATATATATATATATATATATCATAATAAAATTTTTATTTATTAAATTCTTATTTAATAATTCTCGAAAATACGTGTTGTCAAAGTTCTTGTGATGACACAACAAAACAACATCGTTCAATCTATTTATAAGCATCAAATGTGATAAAATAACATCTAAAAAAATTAAGATAATCATTATGGTGACACAACAAACTTATAATATTTAATTGATACTCTATTATTTTTATCATGCTTTGAAAGGCGAGGTTCAATATTTGTTCGATATATATATATATATATATATATATATATATATATATATATATATATATATATATAAAACATGCACATATAGACATACGAGAATAATATCATCATATGCATCAATAAATAACATTCATTTCATGAATAATAAACATTCAATATATCCATTAACATCGATTTAATGGGTAAATATTAGTCGACATAAAATCTAATTTTGAATTAAAATAAACTTCTTTATTTTAATCAAAATTTAAATCAAAATAAAATCCTTTATTTTAATTTATAAAAAACAATTTTTGGAAAAACAACATATGTGAAATCGAATTCCTTATCAAAATAAACTCATTTATTTTGATTGATATGAAATCTTATTTCATATCTAAATAAACTCCTTTATTTAAGGAAATATGGAATTCATTTTCCTAATCGAGATATAAACTCCTTTATTTTTTAGGAAACATAAAATCAATTTCAACTCTAATTAGTTATCATGGAATCCATTCCAACTCTAATCGATTAGCGTGAAATAAATTCTAATTAAAATAAACACCTTTATTTTAATCTAATTCAGAATAAAATAAACTACTTTATTTAAATTTAGAATTACTAGAAAAACATTGAATCTAATTTTTAATTCAAATTAAACATTTTATTTTAATTAGAAATCAATAAATTAAAAAAATAAAATTTATTTAATATTCGCAGGTCTTGCGGCGTTGCGTGACGTCAAGCTAATGAACTAGCTTCAGTGACTGCCGCCATGATCACCATTTTGAAACCCGGACCAGCGCTGCAGCGCTTAGATTACAATGTAATCAGGCGCCGCGACACCAGTCTGTAGAATAAGTTTTCCCAATTCACGAATTATGTAGTTTTTCTCCAAAAAATGACTTTTTGCCAAAAAATATGCAGAAAAAATTGTTCTAAACACATATCAACATACACATCAAATCTGAATAATTAATAACTCGAATAAAGGTTTGGCTCTGATACCACTGTTAGGTTTGAAATATCCCTGAACATGTAACAAATTACATGCATAGAGCGGAAGCGTGAAAAATCAGAGTTTTAAAATTTTACAAACCATATACTCGGATCATCCTGTATGCGCAATTATTAATTAGATGAAAAGAGATGGAGATCATATTCATACCCTTGTAGAAACTAGCTTTTTCAAGTACGAGTTCACCTCAAATTCTTTTTAATGTTCAACTTGAATCCACCGGGTTTGATTCATTACTTTGATCAACGTTAGTCACGCAAGTGTTTAGCCTCTAGAGGTGATCCACCGGGAAGAACAAGTATTCAAGAAGATAAGTGTTTAGCAAAACCCTAATTCTATCTCTATAGAATATTGTGTACTCTCCCAACTCTTGGAATTGTCATTAACCTCAAATCAAAATAAGAGTCCTCTTATTTATAAATGTAGGAAACCCTCCTAAAAAATTTAGGAATATGGTTTTATTTTAATTAATAATTAAACTGCTTTAGTTAATTAGGCTTCCTAATCTTATTATGAATAATTAATTAAACTCTTTTAATTAATGAGCCTCCTAATCTTATTAGGAATATATGAGAGTACCTTTTATTAATTAATTCCCAAACTCCTTTAGGAATTAAATAATAATAATAATAATAATAATAATAATGCTTTATTAATTTATATTTAATATTTCCAAAATATTAAATATTAAATATTAATTTATTTAATTTATTCTATCACCGTAGATTAAATTAAATATATTTAACTTATTATTACAATTATGTCATTTACATCTTAAATAAATATCTTTCCTTTTATGGTGTGACCCTTTAGGTTCTCCATATTAAATCGGGTTTTTAAATAAATCAATTAGAACAATTCTAATCTTATTTAAATAAATAAATTAAACTATTAATTTATTTAAATAAATAATATTTATTATATAATAATGATAAGTCTCCTTAGCGATCAATGACTTTCCGAGATAACATAGATTTCAACATTAATCACAAAAGAACCCTTAAGTAAATAGTTACCGTACAATTCAATTATTCAACCATATAATGTCCCAATTAAATATAAGACATGGAATTACTCTAAAGTCTTATTTTATTTAATTATATATATTTCGATTCTTAAATGCACAACTCCAAATAATGCAAATTAGAAACTCCTTTCTAATTTCATTTTGCCTTGGCCAAGGACTACATGATTGTCATTTATCGAATCACATAAGACATAAACTCATTTTACTAGAAGCGGTAGATTTTTTGTTGATCATTCATTATATCCATGCCCAACTTATTATACCCAAACATACCCTTTGATATACCCTAAGGGTCTTAAGGGACATGTCAAAGCATAACTCGTCATACACAAGATACTATGATGATCTAAAGTCTAAGGATTACTTGTACTACTATCACTAAAGGAATTCCTATTGACAAACAAGTAAAACTCCATTAGGTATTCTTTAGAGAGCCACGTTCAGTGAACTTATTCTTCAATAAGCATCTACATACCTGCTTTAGCTTCTCAACACAAATGATCATGAGATCAATCATCCTCATCCAATGAGCAAGCAACGTATGTACCAATCTATCTGGATTCACTAATCCCATTTTTAGTAATCCAACAATTGTGAACAATTTTAGTTTGTGAGCTATCTAAGAATTTATATCTTATTAGCATGATCATCATTGTAATTCTAAAAGCATTGCTCAAAACTATGATTTTATCACATATTATAGAATAACACCATGTAGATAAATTAAAAGTCTTTAATAAACAATACTTTTATTAATAAATGAATAAGATTATTATAAAGTATATGATTTATCATCAAACGTGATAGACTTGTGTGCATACTACTTTCAAAAAGTCGAGCCAAGCATCGGTTACTCCCTTTGAGCGCAATCGCATACCATGCAGGAAGTAGGTAAATGTGAAGGATCCTACTATTTTTGCCCGACTTTGTACATTGATGTAAGCTCTTGGACTGAGTTCTTGGTTGCTATTGAGGACCCTTTCGAGGTTATAATGTACTCGGGGTGTTGCTCATTCCTAAGCTTTGTCACTTATGTAGCTGATTTTGATTTTCTCCCCCTAGCGGGTTTGAGGGGCGTCATTACATATCGAAACTACAGCGATTATGGGTCGGTTGATCAACATCGGAGGTCCAGTTATTCGAGGGAGCCGGGGATTATCTCTTCCCAATCTGTTCTACTACGAAGGCGGATTTGGCACGAGTCTATGGGTTCTGGTCTCACACATAGATTGTCGAGTTTAGAGATGGCCATCCTGACAGGTCAGTAGAGTAATTAGCTTGGTTGGAGGTGGCTTTAGTGACTACTGCTATTGATCAAGTTGTTACAGGTGCTCAGTCAAACGATGAGGAAGAGCCAATGGAGGGTCCCATGTCACCAACTAAGGATGTGTTGTTTGCTGATTTTATCAAGGTTTTGCCCGGAGCGGCTCCTAGCTCTGCCCTTGCTCTAGATTCTTCATCCAGGGAGGCACTAAATCGTCAAGTGAACCTTTTTATGTTCGAGCGAGACCATGCTCAGGCCCTGATGTTAACTGCTTTTGCATGTAAGGATAGTGCCAGTGCTGAGAGGGATGCTGTGAAAGTGATATGCACATAAACCTATCATATTTTATATTATGTTGCATATACTTTGTAATCTTATTATTTATTAATAAAAGAATTATTTATTTAAATGCATTTTATTTATTCAATTCCCATTGTGTTGTTAATTTAAATGTGATAAGCTCATAGTTTTGAGCAGTCTTTTAGAATCATGATGATGAATGATATCTAAATTCTTAGATACCTCAAAAATAAAAAAAAATTCCTAATAGTTGGATTAATAAAAATGGGATTAGTAAATTTGGATAGATTAGTACATATTATGCTTGCTCTTATGATGATGATGGTTGATCTCATAATTATTTGTGTAGAGACAATAAAGCAATTATGCAGCTATTTTTTAGAGAATAAGTTCGTTGAACGTGACTCGCAAAAGAAATACCTAATGGAGTTTTACTTGTCTGTCAATTAGAATTCCTAATGTGATCGTAGTACAAGTGATCCTTGGACTTGAGATTATCATACTATCTTGTATATACTGAGTTATATTTTGACATATTACTTAATACTCTTGGGTATTCTTGAATATAATAAAGTATATATGGAGATAGGTGAATTATCAACAAAGGATTTACCGCTTCTAGTAAAGGGAGTAATTGTAATGTTTGTATATAGCGCGATTACGTAATCAAATCACATAAACATAGCGGAAGTGTGATAAAATAGAATTTAAAATTTTCATAAAAACCATCACCATGATCATGTTTTACGCTTAACTATTAATTAACAGAAAAGAGAAGGAGGTCAGATTCATACCATTGTAGAAACTAGCTTCCTCATATACGAATTCACCTCTAATTCCTTTTCACCTTCAACTTGAATCCACCGAGTTTGATTCCTTCCTTTGATCAACGTTAGCCACCCAAGTGTTTGGCCTCTAGAGATGATCTACCAAGGAAGAACAAATATTCAAGAAGATGAGTGTTTGGCAAAATCCTAAATTTTATCTCTATATAATTATGTGTACTCTCCCAACTCTTAGAATAAAGTGTTTTTTTAATCCATAATAAAACATTCTTATTTATAAACGTAGGCAACCCTCCTGAACCATTTAGAATAGGGTTTTGATTTAATTAATTAAACTCCTTTAATTAATTAGTTTCATAATCCAACTATGAATAATTGAGAGTACTTTATTAATTAATTCTCAAACCCTTTTAGGAAATAACTTAATAATAATAGTAATAATATTAATAAGACTTTCCTTATTAATTTATATTTAATATTTCTAAAATACTAAATAATAAATATTAGGCTATTTAATTTATTCTATCGCGTAGATTAAATTAAATACACATAACTTATTATTACGATTATGCCATTACTTCTTAAATAAATATTTTCCTTTTACGGTGTAACCCTTTAGGTTCTCCATATTAAACCGGTTGCGAATAAATTAATTAAAATAATTCTAATCTTATTTAAATAAATAAATTAAACTATTAATTTATTTAAATAAATAATATTTATTCTACAATAAGGATAAGTCTCCCTAGCGATCAACGACTTTCTAAATAATATAAATTTCAACATTAATCATAAAAGAACCTTTGAGTAAATAGTTATCGTAAAATTAAATCCTTCCACCATACAATGTTGCAATTAAATATAAGACATAGAATTACTATCTAGTCTTATTTTATTTAATTATATGTATTTTAATTCTCAAATGTACAACTCCAAATAATGCAAATTAGAAACTCCTTTCTAATTTCATTCCACATTGGCGAATAATTCTTGGATTGTCATTTATCGAATCACATAGGACATACACCCCTTTTACTAGAAGCGATAGATTATTTAGTAATCATTCATTATCTTCATATATAACTTATCACACCCAAACATACCCTTTGATATACCCTAAGGGTCTTAAGGGACACATCAAAGTATAATTTATCATACACAAGATACTACGATGATTTAAAGTCTAAGGATCACTTGTATTACTATCACTACGGGAATTCCTATTGACAGACAAGTAAGACTCCATTAGGTATTCTTTAGTGAGCCACGTTCAGTGAACTTATTCTCCAATAAGCACCTACAAACTTGTTTAGTTTCTACACACAAATGATCATGAGATGAATCATCATCATCCAATGATCAAACAACGTATGTACCAATCTATCTAGATTCACTAATCCACTTTTTAGTAATCCAACGATTAGGAATATTTTAGTTTTTAAGCTATCTAATAATTTAGATCTCATTAGCATAATCTCATCATGATTCTAAACACATTGCTTAAAATTATATATTTGTTACATATTATTAAAACAAAACCATGTAGATAATGTAAAAGCCTTAAATTAAATTATCATTTTCATTAATAAATGAATAAAATTATTTACACGATATGTTTTATCATCAAACATGATTATCTTGTTTGTTAGAAGGATTCAATTGTACAGTAACTATTCACGAAAAAGGTTCTTTTATGATTTAATGTTGAAATCTATATTATTTGGAAAGTCGTTGATCACTAAGGAAGCTTACCCTTATCGTGGAATAAATATTATTGTTTTAAATAAATTAAATGATTTAATTTATTTATTTAAATAAGATTAAAATTATTCTAATTGATTTATTCTACAACCGAATTAATATAGAGAACCTAAAGGGTCACATCGCAAAAAAGAAAAATATTTATTTAAGATGTGAATGACATAATCGTAATAATAAGTTAAGTATATTTAATTTATAATATGATGATAGAATAAATTAAATAACTTAATATTTAGTATTTAGTATTTTGAAAAAACTAATTATAAATTAATAAGAGTAGTCTTATTATTATTATTACTATTATTATTTAGTTCGTAAATGGTTTAGGAATTAATTAGCAAGAGTATTCTTATAAACCACATTCTTAAATAGTTTAAGAGAGTTGTCTACATTTATAAATAAGAGAAGTCTTATTATGGATTGGGGCTAGACACACTTCCATAAGTCTTGGGAGAATACTTAAAATTCTCTAGAGAGAGAAACTCGGGTTTATTAATACCTACTTCTTGAGTTCATATTATTACTTTGTGGATCACCTCTAGAGGCCAAACATCTGGGTGGCTAACATTGATCAAAGAAATATAATCGGTGGAATTCAATGAAGATGCAAAGGATTTGAGTTGAACTCGTACATGAGTAAGCTTTGTTCTACAAAGGTATGATTCTTTATCTACTTTAATAATTGATAATTGCACATAAAGTATGATCTTGGTTATGGTTTCTGAATTTTTTTATAAAACCTGATTTTGTCATGCTTCAACTCATTTATATGTAATTTGATTGCATGATCATAGATTTCAAAAACCTAACAGTGGTATCAGAGCCTAACTTTATATGAATTATCAATTGTTAATTCTATATATGCATGGATATGTGTTTAGAACAACTTCGTGGGCAAAAATCTAAAAATTTTTAGTCTACATTGGCACACGGCCGCGTCGCCTCTAGTTTATTTTGGAGCGCGACTGACCCATACCAAGAAAACATTTTTTGGGTTGCAGCGTGACCTCACCGGTTCCCAGGCTTATTTGGACGCGGCCGTACCAGTCCCCAGAATTTAAAATTTTTTATTTTTTATTTTAATAAAATAAAAGGTTTATTTTGAATTAGAATAGAATTAAAATAAATATGTTTATTTTAAATTGGAATTGGATTCCAAGTTGCTAAAAATAAAAGTGTTTATTTTGATTAAAATAAAAAAGTTTATTTTGTTTCAAAATTTATTTTTAAGCAACTTTAAATTGCCCATTAAATGATATTTGCACCATAGGTTTGACCTTTTAGTTCACCTGGTGGCTCTAATGAACCACGTGGCGTTTTGTTTTTATCGCAATTACATAATCAAATCACATAAATAAAGCGGAAGCGCGAAGAAACGGGAATTTAAAATTTTATACAAACTCATACTCATGATCAAGCTTTGTGCTATATTATCAATTAACAGAAGAAGATGGAGAATAAGAATCATACCCTTGAAGATTTAAGATTTCTCAAGTACAAATTCAAGTACTCCTAGTCTCCTTCGTGCTCTCCTTGAATACACGAGATTGATTACTTTCTTTGATCAACGTTAGCCACACAAGCATTGGCCTCTGAAGGTGATCAACCAAGGAAGAAGAAAAAGTCAAGAAGAAGTGTATATGACTAAACCCTATTTTCTATCTCTATAAAAATCTCTATACTCTCCTAACAGTTGGAAAAACATGTTATTTGATATCTAACGTAAGACTCTTCTTATATAGATATTAGTCAACCCTCCTAACCTTATTAGGAATAAGGTTTTATTTAATTAATTAAAAACTCTTTTAATCAATTAGGCATCCTAATCTCTATTAGAAATAAATAATTAAACTCCTTTAATTAATTAGCCTCCGATCTAATTAGGAATGTTGGAGGGTACAAATATTAAATTAATTTCCAAACTCCTTTAGGAATTAAAATATTAATAATGACAATAATAATAATAAGACTTCTCTTACTAATTTAAATTTAATAATTCAAAAATATTAAATAATAAATATTAAGCTTTTTAATTTATTCTATCACCTTAGATTAAATTATATACACTTAACTTATTATTATGATTATGTCATTAACTTCTTAAATAATTATTTTCTTTTTATGGTGTGACCCTTTAGGTTCTTCATATTAAATCGGTTGTGAATAAGTCAATTAGAATAATTCTAATCTTATTTAAATAAATAAATTAAATTATTAATTTATTTAAATAAATAACATGTATTCAACAATAAGGATAAGTCTTCTTAGTAATCAACGACTTTCCAGATAATATAGATGTTAACATTAATCATAAAAGAACCTTTGAGTAAATAGTTACCGTACAATTCAATCCTTCCACCATACAATGTAAGACCCTGACTTTTATGAAATAAAAGTCTAATTTATTTTATGATTATTATTCTAAAATTATAAAATGTTAAATTGATAAATGGTCAAATGAATAATTAAACGGATAAATGAGCAAATAAAAGAGGAGAGTGAATTAATTTCTTCTAGAAATCGCTCATGTGGTGTATGAAATGTTAATAATAGAGAAGAGAGGGATGAAGTGGGAATTATTGGGGGGGGGGGGGAATGTGGGAGATCAAGTTGGGGACAAAGAAAAAAAAGAAAGGAAGAAAAGAAAGAAAAAGAAGGAGAAAATAAGGGAAAAAGAAAAGAAAAAAACAAACGAGGGAGACTTCCTCCCAATCCTCACTCAGTTGAAACAAAGATAAGTGGAGAGAAGAGAAGAGAAAAAAGAGAAAAAAAGGAAGAAGAAAGAGAATATGAAGAGAAAGAAGAAGATGAAAAAGAATGATAAATGAAGAGGAAATTAAAAAGGTATGTTTAAAAATCTTTAATTTATTTTTAGATTTAGGTTTTTATGGATATTATGTAAAGAGTACATATTTATGTATGTATTGAATGATTTAAACTTACATAAACATGAATCAAATGAGAGAAATCAAGAAATCAAATAAAAAACTAAATAAAATTTTCAGAAAAATTAGTTTACTACTTGATTTTGTAAAATCTATAACTCTTTGTGTATTATGAGTTAGGAGATGAGCCATATATAAAACCAAAGCCCTGGAAGTAAGATAAACAAATAAATTAGAATCACTCAAAACTTCATTGTGGATTGTTCGTGGTGACTGTTTGAATGAAACTAGTCCGAAGGACTCATAGTCCGAAAAATCAGTGTTCTTAAGCTCTATTGCGTGAGTTATAATTTTTAAATTGACCGTTGGATCATTGTAATTTTTGGGTATGTTATACATATATAAGTTGGGTATATGTCCACAAATTGTGAACCATTAAAGATTAATGTATGATTTTTAATAAAATTTAAGAGGTGACTGATTCAAAATTTTTATAACAGAATTTTTCGGTAAGCCTGTTTCTCTATGTTAGATCCTGAATTTGGAAAAACTTTCATCCACAAAGTTGTAGAGAATTAAATTTCAAATAGAAAGGACATAAGATCCGTAATTTTCTCGATAAAAGGGCTAATTATTATAAATTATTGAAGTTTACGAATATTTGAATTTATAATTAAATTATCAAAAAAATTATTTGAAATTTGAAATATTTTTACCTAATTCTTATAATATCATCTTAGAATTTATGTTAATTTTGATGAATTATTGAAAAGCATAAGTAATTATTGAATTTTTAAACTATTTATAGTTAGTTTGTAAATAGAAGAAATTTATAGAAAATTATATGAATGATAAAAATTATGAAACTTGGTGAAAAATATTATAATATTATTTTATAATTTACGGATGCTTTTGAAAAATTATTGAATAATATAAATATTTATTGTATTTTAAACTATTTACAATTAGTTTAAACATATAGGAAATTCATAGAAAATTCTATGAATGGTGAAAAATTATAAAATTTGTTGAAAAATATTATAATAATATATGATTAATATTGATGATGTTTTTAAGATATAAAAATGCGTGGAGTTAGTATTTCTATTACGAACCTAGTAAATGATAGTTTTTATAAATTGAAATAATTATAGAAAATTATCGGATATAAAAAAGCGACATAAATAACCTTTTTATAAAAATAACTAAAAGCTTTTATCGTTAAACTATTGTAATAATGGATGATAAAATATAGTAATACACGTAATTCTATAGTAGTACACTAAGATTCCACAATAACACACACGTTGATCGCACACGATGATTTATATTATTGATTCTTACGTAAAGTCACTCGATCTTTCATTCAATAATTGTCACGATGGTTATTCCACAAAGAACTCATATTATTTGATATGATATAATTATACCGCTTAAAGTATTGTGAGTCTATGTTAATAATTGTGAATAATTGTTAAAATATTGAAAATGTGTAAATAATTGATGAATAAAAGGTGTTGATTAAAGATAAGTATGATATGCGGATGTTTGTTCAATTATTTTTTTACAAAAAGTAAGTTTGGCATGACTTGCAGACACTCTACTTTTTCTAAAGTAATATGGACCACAACTCTATTATTAAACAAATTTTGTTAAAACGTGTACAAGTTGGTTTAAATTTTTCTGCGGGGACCATAAATTCCACTACCATTATTTTATGCAGCTCATTTGGTTATTTTTTCAAATCGTGTGTGCTATTTGTTTCCTCAATTTTCAGTAAAAATAGGTGGCCCGGTTGAGTAACTAAACACACACCATCACTACACTAAAAATATAAAATTCTTTTACTACAATATTGTTAGTATAATATTGTGAGTATTTCTATTGAGTGTAAGGTTACTTCAAGTGTAGATAAGGAATGCAAGCATTGTTTAAGTTGATCAATTTCACAGAAAATAGAATTAAATCACATGCTAAGGTAAGGGGTAACATTTTTTTTTATGGTAAAGGGATATCATTTTCTTTTATACTCCATATTATGGTAAGATATTATTATTCGTTTCTTCAGCTTATCATTAAATGGTTAAAGGTTCTGAAATGATTAGACTATCCTTAATAGTTTGTGCTTCATCTAATATCTTGACATAGATCTTTCTATTCAGTCTAAAGTTATTATTTTTGAGTCAGGAACTGTACATTACTTGAATTTTATATTCTATTAAGAATTTTAATCGATTTTCTGGATATCATGTTGGCAATTTGGACTCTGGATAATTAAGTTGAAAATTACTAAGATTTATTTTATCTTATTATTCTGATTATTTCTGTCCATTCATTATATATATCATTGTCATCATCATCATGCTTATATTATGGTGAAAGTCGTCTTTGGCTCGTAGTGCATAGATGAACTATTGATGGGTATGATTATGACCAGGAATTGTGTATTGGTATAATCATGACCTATAATGTTACAGACGAATGACGTGGTGAAAATCATCTTTGCCGCGTAGTGCATAGATGGACTATTGATGGGTATGATTATAACTAACATTTGTGTTTTGGTATAATCATGACTTGTAATGTTACAGACGAATGATGTGGTGAAAGTCATATTTGGCATGTAGTGCATATATGGACTATTAATGGGTATGATTATGACCAAGAATTGTGTATTAGTATAATCATGACATTTAATGTTACAGGCAAATGATGTGGTAAAAGTTCTCTTTGGCCCGTAGTGCAAAGATGGACTGTTTATTATTGGTTTTACAGTTGTATATCTTTGGCTCGTAGTGCAAAGATGAACTGTTGATTATTGGTTTTACAGTTGTATGTCTTTGGCCGTAGTGCAAAGATGAATTTAATTGCATAATTATAAACATAAACTGTGAAATGGTATAACCATAAGCTTTGTGTTTCACGTAAAAACTGTAAGAACTGAGAAATTCATGATTTAATAAATATTTCAATATAAGAGAATGAATATTTATTTGAGTATAAATTGTGACGCCCCCAAAATAGGTATACATCACCCATCTTGAGTCGCCAAATACATGGTACAATATTTAAATACAAACTTCTTTTATACAGTACGACAAAATGTAGCTGAGAGTTTCAACACGGATAATGTCTCGTAGAGAGTATCCAAACTCAAATAAAGTCCTCATTACAATTATTATCACACTATTTCACTTAATATTGAGGACTACTAATGCAAACATCTGGATCATAACTCCGCTCCCCGACTTGTCTTCAAATATATTCTCATTTCATGAAGAGAACAATGAAAACAAAGGGTGAGCTCAACTAGCCCAAAAAAAATATTATGACTATGATAATGCGGATAAATTATCGTTAGCCTTCAACAAAGTGTTAAACCGATAAAATATAATAAACATCAAGTTTAACTGCGGTAGGAACAAGCAATCCATTAGGAGAGTTAAGTAGAGCATGATATCTACTATCTTCTATGATTTAAAAGTTTATCATCAATTTTATGGTTTGAGACTCGACAATAAATAAACCACATCATCGAATCATCTCTCTACTACGCTTAAGGATATTCATGTAATCATCAATGGTCATTATTATACTGAATAATCCTTGGTCATAATCATGCCAACAACTGTCCATCAATGCACTACAGGCCAATGAGGATTTTTACCACATCATTTGTAACATTACGGTCATGATTATACCGAATAATCCTAAATATAATCATAGCAATCAATAGTGCATCTATACGCACGTAGCACATACGACTGACTTTTACCATAATATAAGCATGAGGATGATGACAATGATATCAAAATTCAATTAAAAGAAAGAAAATGATAAAATTTTAAAGATTTATAACGTAATTTATCTAGAATTCAATAATGTCCAAATTGTCAACATGATAATGCTTTGTGGAGTAAAATTCAAGAATAATATTGTATCAAAAATGATTTGGACAGCAAAGAAATCAATTTTTGTCATGAATAATTCCCCGACCATAACACTTGCTTACTTTGCAAAATTTGTAAATAATACCCACTACTATAATATTATGTCAAATCCACACCATAATATTCAAAAATATATTTCGAGAAAAATTAATCTTTATTCATAAAAGTTGGGGTCTTTACAACCTCCCCATTTTATGAAATATTGTCCTCAAAATTAGGGTGCGACACGATATGTCGAAGAGGTAAGGATACCTTGACTTCATTTCAGATTCTAACTCCCAGGTGATTTCCTCAACATCGTGGTTTCTCCACAAAACTTTGACTTGAGGTATAACCTTGGAGCGTATAATATGAACCTTCTTATCCAAGATTTTAACAGGATCCTCCTCATACGTTAAAAATTTCGCTATCTCGTCCGGTTCTAATTTAATAATGTGGTTGGGGTCTTTCACATATTTACGTAACATAGATATTTGAAAAATGTTATGAACACGAGATATACTTGGCGGTAAGGCGAGTCTATAGGCCACAATTCCTACTCGATCGAGGATTAAAAATGGGCCAATGAATCGAGGATTGAGCTTTCCTCTCTTTCTAAATCTCATAACTCCATTCCATGGAGCAACACGTAACAACACATTATCTCAAATATTGAATTCCACGTCCTTTCGATGAAGTTCAGCATAACTCTTTTGTCGATCTTTTGAGATTTTTATACATTGTCGGATCGTTTGAATCTTTTCAGTAGTCATACGTACCAACTCCGGTCCCAACAACGTTACTTCACCCACCTCATCCCAATATACTGGAGAACGACACTTTCTTCAATACAACGCCTCAAATATAGCCATGCCAATACTTGCTTGATAACTGTTGTTGTAGGAAAAATCCACCAATGGTAAGAACTTATCCCAACTTACTTTGAAGTCAAGGACACAGAGTCTTAATAAATCTTAAAGAGTTTGAAGAGTCCTCTCCGACTGCCCGTCCGTTTAAGGATGATATGCCGAATCGTAAATCTGTGCCCATAGCTTTTTGCAAACTAACCTAAAATCGTGAAGTGAATCTTGGGTCTTGATCAGAAACTACGGATTCTGGCATACCATGCAATCTTAAAATCTCATTTATGTACATAAGAGCAAGACTTTCAAGTGTATAAGTTTCTTGTATTGGAAAGAAATGAGCAGACTTGGTCAATCTATCAACAATGACCCAAATCACATCTATGCCTTGAGAAACTGTAACGCCCCAAAGTCCGGTCTATCTTCACACCCGGATTCCGCACGTCACGAGTACATCATTCATCCAAAATACATCATTATATACTTAAATATAACAACATACACTCTCAAATCCCAGGTTCTAGAAACTTTATAACCTTTTCATTACAAATAATTATAAATACATTATTCATTTCATCTTACAAGAGTGACTTTTATCCACAACCAAGGATACATAACATTTCCTTTAACTAATTTATAGTTCAATTTCATCTTTCTATATTACAAGTCTTCACTTGATCTTCTTTCTCGTTCACATTCTAAATGACACTTCATCTGGATACCGTCAGCTTGATCTTTACGGGATCCTTAAGTTCTTCTAACCTCGTTTGCTGAAAATGTTTTTCATTTAAAGCAAGTGTGAGCATTCAATTGCCCAACAAGTCATAACAGTTGAACACTTAACTTCAAGAGTTTAAACATTCTTTTAAAACTTCGATAACCGAACAATGGTTATGAAGCATCTTGAATAATAGGAATAGTCTCGATTCCTATCATCTTAAAACATCTGTCAATTTCACTTTGAAATACTTTCATTCCTCTACCTTTTTCATACATATCTCATCTGGCTAGAATCATTAGCACAGACTTAATAATAACGGTTCATGTATAAAAGTAACATACTTGTATTTAACAATTCGATCACGTAATGCTTTATATCATAAAAACACCGAAGTGTTCACATTATGGCTCAAGGCCTCATACGTTCTACCACCTTGTACAAATATCACACATTCGCACATAGACAGAACTTCTTAAGTTCAACATCTAAGAAGTTTAAGAAACTAACATTCATTGAGAATATAAATGAAGTTAGGAAACTTGCCTTACACACAGCTACAGCTTACGTTGAACTGCTCATTCCAATTCCTATATAACACATAAAGAGAAAACATAAACACCAATTAGTCATATATTGAACTTACGCATTGGTTTACTTAACTTTACTTCTTAGGGTTCGCGTTCTTGCAATATAAGTTCACGCGACTAACTTCCTTTACTAGTTTATGGCTTCATGATATACGGAGATGTCTTACTCAAAACGTTCATCATGTTTGATGATTTACATTATTATCTTCTTCTTATAACTTCTCTAGGACTCAACACACATCGCTACTTTGCTAGTAGTCCATATGGTACTCTGAGTGGTTTCCCACAAATAACCAACAAACAAGTTCCCGTCTCATCTACACTGCCATCTCAGTGAGTTAGATTGCCTGCCAGTTTCATATATACCTTCGCTGAATTGTTTATCCCAACTCCCATATGTCAACAATCAAAGGTTACGATTGTACCACAACCTAAACTTATCGTAACTTATCCAAACCAATAAACTTAATGTTCGTTAAATCAATTTCTTATTCCTTAAGGCTTTCTGGAAACTAAATGCCATACCTCAGGATTCATTCCTCATCGACTCACATTCAGCTTTCATTAATCTTATTACCGTTAAATCATTACGACTTTCTTGATAATTTATATCTTATTAATACTTTCGTTATCCATTACATGAACCCCATGTTCATTACTCGTTCTTAGTGTCAAAGCCATACTGATCGTTGTTTGCTAAGATCGATCGTTCAACGCAACAACGTTGTGTTCACAACGTCTATACGCTTTTACACTTATATCTCACTATCATGACATAACATCGAAATGTTATTCATTACCCTCGTCGCTCAACGTCTAAGGAATCACAACCATAGCAATCCCTCACGTTCGTTCATCACGACTATGGCCCCCAGACATCAGTTACGTAACCCGCATTTATATTCTTTGTCTTTTAATCTCGTTTAATCTTTCCGTTCAACCTTCATAAAAGGTTTAATTTACTTGTTTAGTGTTACATGAGTTGGACATTATGTTCTTTATCTTCCCTTCTGTTTCCCCCAAGAGTCGAAAGCGCTTAAAAGCTCATCTCTCGCTTTTTCCCCACATCAAGGCCATGACGCCACTCTCTTCTTTATCTCTCGCACTGCGGCGCGAGCCTACGTCACCCTCTTCATTGGTCTGGCGCCAAGCTGAGTCTGAGTCCTTCTTTTCTTTTTACACAGCGGTGCCACTCATTAGTAGCTAACAGCCGAGTTCGCATTGCGGCGCCACCTCCCAAGGTTCAACTGGCGCTGCGGCTCAGAGTACAAAACCTAGAAAATTTGTCTAAGTCTTTTACAAGCTTGAATTGCTTACTTCAAAATTTCATAACTTATTCGTTATATCTCAGAACGAGGTCATTCCAAAGCAATTCTCTTCCTTATCTGACATACTTCAATACCCCTCAGACAGAACTTCGTTCTGAATCCGTTAATGTGCCCTTCGATTGGCTTGATCTTCACCCTTCGTTCATTTTTACGTTTTTAACGTTCTTCGTTCGCTCGTCCGTAATCCGGTCATCCGAACTCGGAACTCGTTTGTTCTTAAGTCCATAACTCACATTTTCTATGTTTTCTTACTTTCTTATCAAACCATACACGTTCGAGTTCATTTACTAACTTTCTAATTCTCGTTCGTCTTTTAAGAAATTTTCGCCATAACTTTGTTATAGCTAAGTTTTAATCCATTCTTAATGAACATTTCTACCGTTCCTCACCAAACAATAAGTATCTAACTTATACGCGATGGTTTCAAGCTTGTCCATCAACAACAATTATCCTACGATGGTTTTAAATTTGTCTATCAACAACGTTCTTCGTGTTCTTCGCATGTGCTCTTCGTGTTCTTCGTTCTTCGTTCGTTCTTCATTTTAATCGATATTTTGGATTACGATTTCAGTTTTTATTGGAATTTGATGTTATAGAACATCATTTCTTACTTATTTTACCTACTTATTCATATAATCCACTCGGATCGTTCTAATTCATTACGAATCTTATACTTCCTTAAGAAATTATAAAATAACTTCAAACTCGTATTTTCTTCTTTTCTTAATGATTTCAACCATATGAAATCATTCATAACCTCATCTACTTCTTATTCTCATTAAGTTATGTTTTAAACATATAGGACTTAAAGAGAAATTAAATTCGACTAGGTTTTAGGTTACCTCTCTTCTTTATTTTTCTTCCGCTAGACAAAGCTGACGATTCGCAAGCTTTTCTATTTCACGCTCACCTTCGATTCGATCATTCATACTCATTCTCTTCCTTCTCCATCTTCTCCAATCTCTCAAGCTCTCTCTCTCTCTCTCTCTCTCTCTCTCTCTCTCATGTTATAGGATTTTCGAAAATCCCATTTAAATGAAAGTTAGCTTCCTATTTATAAGAAATCCAAAACTAGGGCAAAATAGTCATTTTGCCCCTCCCCCCCAAACCTCCTTACTATTCATTACTTAAGCACTAAGTTTACTTACTCCTTAAGTTTACTTAGCCCATAAGTTTACTTAGCCTTTAAGTTTACTTAGCCCTTAAGCATAAGCATTTACTTAGCTATTAAGACTAATCGTATTCTACGCATCTCATTCCCGTATTCTCTTCGTAAATAGTTCGTACGATATTCGTATTATACGTCGTAATAATCTTCGTACTATACTCATATAATAACTAGTATTACACTCGTATTTCTTACGCATAATAACCAGAATTATTATACGAAATCATTAAATTCTCGGAACTCACTTTCCTATCCTTTAAGTTTTAAGATCTTAGGCAAAAACTTCGTTTTTGCCATAACTGAAATATTATTGATTATTTCATTACATCTTAGAATTCTATCATTATGCGTTTCTCGGAAATTCAAAATAAATCTCCGAGCAGAAATGGATGAATAGTGCTTATTTCGTCTTTTTCCCCAGAAATATTTTTGTTCCCGGAAATTTTTAATTTCGTCTTGAAAATCCTTATTCGTTTAGTCTAGCTCGTATCCAGAATCCTCCCGATTTATAATCATCCTAGGTTCTAGAACGATTAATAAACACATAATATTATTAATAAAAATTCCTTTATTAATAACTAATTATTTAAACTTAAATTCGACAACCCAATTTCCGTGTCGTCACACTCTCCCCCCCCCCCCCCCTTATAAAAATTTCGTCCTCGAAATTTCTTAAAACCACACCCTTACCCGGGTCATCACATTCACCCCTTCTTCACAGAATTTCGTCCTCAAAATTTTAGCCTACCCTTCTTCTCAACTTACCTTCAACGGACTTCTTATCTTTCCCTCATTCATATCCCCCATAACCTATCAAGAATCATGAAGTAGAAGGAATAATGAGGAATATAAAATTTCCTTTTAAAACGTTTCATACTTTTGCTGAGGGGTCAAATAGACCATGAACTCTTACTAGGTTTAACAGTGTGACGCCGTAACCTTTCTTCTATGGTCAGTTTACAATCACAAAGAAAGAAACTACTTCTTACCCATCGTATAGCCCATATCGGGATATGTTCACCTCAGACTTATTCATTAGATTCTGCACCAAAACAATTTGGTTTGGCACAACTTCTTCAAAGGAAGCTCGATTTTCTTTTAAACATGACATACCATTTGTCTAGCCGAATCAAGTAGCTTAGACAGTACCAATAAATTGGATATCTACGTGAAACATTTGTCTAGTCAACTCAATTGACTACTTCTGTAAATTCTTCTCGCAATACATCAAAATGTTTTATGACGTCATGATACCGTACTTTTTCACAGTACGTTGAGGACTTTGTCTGTTTGTGACTTCGTCATTATACATTATACCATAGCGGGTTGTTGATCTTAAGATCACATCCAACACCAGGTTCAATTGCATTAATAACTCCATCCTTTTACCATATTTGCATCAATTGCAATGATGATATAAAATTCATTTTGATATTTTAAATCAATTTTTGTCTAGCCGAAATAATTAGCATAGACATACCAAGAATAGATCTTTTAAAATCTGTTGGTTCCAAAAGTTGAACCAATTCTTTCTTTTCTTTTCCTTTTTTTTAAAATGTACATATCAGCACGATTTCAATAAAGTTCGAAATCTAGCATAGCTAGATGACTTGGAATATCCTATTCTCCATCTTCCTTCATTGTCTTACTTGTGACAATACTTAAATCTTCTCTAACACCTTCAATGCTAATACTACTGAAAATAACTCATTTTCAGTCTAAACATTCCTATACCTTAGTACAGTCCATCAACTTACCACACATTATGAGTTCAAGAACTTTCCACAATAATATGAGTTTAAGAACTATCCAGTCAGACCATAGGCGTCCATTTGCTGAAACGTTCAAAAACATACCATATTATTATGAGTCTCGAACTTACCATAAGTATGAGTTTCAAGAACTCGCACCTACCTTATCATTCTCTACCTATCAAGTATATACTGTCGACGTCAGGATTTTTAGTTGTCCCTTTCCGTTACTTGTTCTTTGGTGTTCTCATGTTAGGTGAGATTTGTTTGAAAAAACAAGTGAAAAAGGTCCGACATGTATAATGTCGACGATGGACTATTAAGAGTCGCCAGTTGGTTTTTTAAATGGTTGTACCAACACAACCGAGAAAAGGTTTGCACATTGACCCAGTGATGTGACACCTCTAAACGGGTTGGTGAAATCGAGATTCATTAGGGCCCGGGGACTTGATTATGCAGAGGGAAGGTGTTAGGAACCCCCCGACATCCGTGTTACCACAGTGACCGCCTCTTTTCAAGAAACTATTATCTGAATGTATGTGTGTGTGTGGGTCAATGTGCTGTTTATTTGGAAGTGTTGCGAGGCCTCATTCGCACCTATATACACAGGGTTTGAATTTATGTAAAAATTTAATTTTAGCAAGATATGGCAGTGATGTTTTTATAAAAGAGGTTTTTCAAACCCTTGTGATCAATAGTAATTGAGACCTTTTACACTTCTATTTTATTAAGTGTTCGGCTTGATTGATTTTATTTCCGAGATGCGAAGCATCTATAAGAAAATAATGTACAAAATAATGCCGATTTCCTTATGGGTATGAAAACCATCTGAGGAAATTAGACACCGCAGAATAATTTACATGTTGCTTACTGTTGAAAATGTCCATCATGGGAACCGAATCTAGATCCAATAGGCTGAATTTGTGATCACATGATTCCTAGGCTCACATGATACCACAATTTGTAT
Source organism: Panax quinquefolius (assembly GCA_020205615.1). NCBI lineage: Eukaryota > Viridiplantae > Streptophyta > Magnoliopsida > Apiales > Araliaceae > Panax > Panax quinquefolius. The sequence goes on along the minus strand of CM035160.1, from coordinate 125,380,624 downwards.
GAAAGTAGTAAGCAGGTATATATATAAAAGATGAATATATATAGACAGACATGATCAGCCAACACGAAGCACCTCCATGGGGGATCAGAAAATGTAAATAAAGCTGTAAAAGCTATCAACCGCCACGGAGGAAACTCCAGGTAGGACGAAACGTAAATAAAGCTATAAAAGCGATCAACTGCCACGAAGTAAACTCCAGGTAGGACGAAACGTAAAGAAAGCTGTAAAAGCGATCAACCACCATGAAGTAAACTCCAGGTGGGATGAATATATATATATATATATATATATATATATATATATATAACGCCAATAAACGCATTCTGATGTAAAATCCAGGCTCATTGAAAAGAGTTCGACAACAGTTCATATATATATATATATATATATATATATATTAAAGCAGTAAACACTCCAGACCGAAGTCTAGGCTCATCGATAAAAGTCTGACACACAGTTCATATATATATATATATATAAGTATATATATATATATATTAAAATAAACGCCCAATATCAAGTCATGCTCAATCGAGGCATAAATCGATAATGTTAGTCCATATATATAAATATATATATATATATACAATAAAATCACATCACGACGTAAGTCCGCAAACACACGCAACACGACTCTCAACGTGAAGAAGGGTGTGTGCAAATATGAAGAGAAAGGCATTAAAATGTGTGAGAAGGCTTACAGTGGGCTGCCAAAGAAGACTTCTATATCTTTAAAGTGGATGAAACTTCGGCTCACGGTCTAAAAAGTAGCTATATGTGAGCTCACAAGTGTATAAAATGAGAAAGCACTCAGTATATTGTAAGTACGGAGAAAATTTGACAGGGCTTCCTCGCCTCCTTTTTTTCTTAAAATGGCCACTCAAGCCCTCTTTTTAAAGAGGGGGGAGCCGCAGGATACCTGAGGCTGCCCGGGTTGCCCGGGTTTCTCGGGTTGTGTCGTCTCGTAGTACATGCACATAGGCACTGCAATGTCTGCTCAAACTTTTCAGAATCACAATCCGGGCATCCGACTGAGGTATATAGGACTTATTTCGGACCGCCGTTGTTGAGAGTTTTACAATGGCATGGGATTAGAGGTTATACGAAGTCATGAAGATGGGACGGTGCCCTCCGGTCTTAAAGCTTCAAATTCTATCTGTTTCCCTGCACAATAGTTACTCGGGATTGGTTTTCCTTGATTCTTGTGGGACATCGTTGTGTAGAAATGTATGTATGAGATGTTGAGATGATGTGATGTGGCCTTGAGTTGGCAAAATGAAGAATTTTCCCCTCACCGGAGTTATCGCTTGCTTGGGCCGGTAAAGCGATGTTGCTCGTGGTTATTCTTTAGATTGACCGCCGCAAGTGTTGAAGCTCCTCTGTATCATCTCTAAGGTGCACCTGTCCTCCCGATATTATCTCTGAGTATGGTCCTGAGTGCCTCGGTGTGAGTGCCGAGGTTAAAGGCGATTGGATACACTTGAAACAAGCATTCCCGAGGTTATCGCCGGAACTGCACTCCTTGGGGTTATCTCCAAGGTTGATAGCTGCTAGTCCCAGTGTTGGGACTGAGACTAGATACCTCGGGGTTATCTCTGAGATTAATCGATCTTCTCCGGTGGAATTTTTGGTGTTTGAACTGTATGCCTCGAGGTTATCTCCGAGGTTGGAACTGTTACTCCTGGTGTGTGTTCCGGGGTCGAGACTGAACTTCTGGTAGTATCCAGACTAGATGTAAGCTGTCTTCCAGGGTTATCTCTAAAAGATGAATCTGCACTCCTGCAATGTCAGTGACAGGTGTTCAAAAAATTTCGATTGTCTACAGATGCCCCTCTTTATCATATTCATGCAATGCAATGCATGGGTAGGATAAAGAATCCTAGACACTTGAGAAATACAACATGATGCAAATGTATGATGTATGTGTTCGGGGTTGTTGCCCAACATGCTGGGGATGATCGCTAAATCCTTGTAACTTTTACAGAGGATTGACAACTATGACCCGATTGGATGTGTGATTCGAATATGTGTGACGTTGACGTTGAGGATATCACCAAAGTCCTTAATCCTTGATAAATACTTGATTCTGAAGAGGTGCCTCTTATGTGTAAGAGATTTGTAGGGATAAAGCTTTGTCTATTTGAGGATGTGTATAACATATTCCATCATCAATCCTCTTTGGTGATGCTGACTTTTCCCTGGTTTGTATCGTTGGGGTATGTCAATGTTTTGTTAGATTTACTGCCAACAACATACGCTGTCAGGGTTTCCTGACCTTCGTTGACGTGTACTTCACCGACGTGTGAATCAATGGTTGTTATGTGTTGTGACCCCCACCGAGAATCCGCTGGGGAATGTGAATATCACAGTATGCAATCATCGAACAACTTTCGATGCCTTAATGGGTTTACTTGCCATCGGTTGAAATATCGTCAAGGTTGCTCGACCTTCATTGATACACTGATGGAATATAACGCGTGGTGTCCCCCAGCTGGGGAATGCGTTGTAACCTTGTTGATGTGTGCTTCAACGACTGATATCATCAGATGGCTTTCGACGCTTCATTGGATTTACTTGCCAATGGTCATACGGATGTCAAGGCTGCCTGACCTTCGTTGATATGTGTGTCAACGGATCTACTTTTTATATTGTGTTGTGACCCCCGCCGAGGATTTGATTCTCGAGCTTGCGTTGTCACCCCCGCCGAGGATTTGATTCTCGAGCTTGTGTTGTGACCCCTGCCGGGGAATGTTAGAGAATTAGGGTGTCGACCCTGAATTGGCCGCATTTGACCTGCGTAAGGTATTGTTGAGCGTGGATGATAACATTTGAGATCATCGGTATAGTGTACCCTATGTTTGGGCGAATACCAATGAGTGATGGACAGACCCAAGGTTCAATATGAGAAGACCAGGATTTGTAAGCTATTCTGCTCAATTGCGAAGCATTTTTATCCCTGATTTAACCTTTTTAGTCTGTAAGAACTCCTTTGCAACTCAAACTGGATCGAGCCGGAGGGGTGGGACCCACATGAGGGTGACGTAGGTACACCTGCTTCAGCCGCAGATGGACCTGCGGCCAACCGTGGATACTAATATCCTGCAGGTTGATCTCATAAGTCATTTTCAACTTGCGCCGCGAAGAAAAATCCGAGAGTTCTCCTTCAGATCTGCTGATTTCGGGCGACTTTCTGCAAATTTTGTCACCGTACAAGTGTTCTACACTATCCTGGTAACGTATACATGTACTTTATTCCAGTTTTTATCCATTGGAAAATGACTTATCATATGAAATGCATCTAAACACATAGTAGTGATTATGTATGCTCAAATGACTTGATAAAAAATATTCAACATAGTAAATGTTAGTATTAAACCATGCTGAACATAATGATGTGAAAAAATTTAACTTTTGAGGCAGCCAAATTGGCACCTTTTTCTGCTATTTTTGTCCTGTTTGAGGCCCAATGAGCAAAAGGTAAAAAGGCAAAGTACTCCTGGTATTGAGGTTAACCTTATGTATTGATGATTTTGATTTTTAATTCATATATTATGTATATGACTTTGGGCAGGTGTGCTACTGAATGACCACCTAGTCATGCCTATATGTATGTGGATAGTTCGATTTACAAAGGGGACTATGGCAAAATGTTTCAAAATGTAGGCATTTAAATAGTCATGCATTTTTAACTTTACTGTAGATGTATGTTAAAGTAATGCATGAATGCATGTAGTTATAAAATGCATTTTGAAAAGCTCCAAGTGAGGAAATACCACCCTTTCTGAGGTGATTTGGAGACTTGTTGTCCAGATATTATGGATCCGGATCAGCCGAGTAGTTCTAGTAGGATTACTTCTGGTGTACGGAGGAGGGCTTCTGAAGTGCCTCGACACCATTCTGCTAGACAGCCTCGACGGTGATACGTCTAGTCCGGGTTGATGTGCCGAATGTTGAGGACGAGGAGGAGGATGTTCCGGTTGCGGACCCCGTTCCTGCTGCCATGTTCTTCCCCGTAGGAACCTCCCGAGTATTCAGGTGTCAAACCCAGGGCTTCTGGGTGACTTGAGTCGACATCTGTGACACCCCCAAATTCGGGTACTTAATTTCCACATGATTTGGTGTTCACTGTACAAATATCATCTATCTATCTACCCTTAATAAATGCAAACCATGTAATAGATAGAAATAAAATCCTCCCCTTATGGGGTTACAACATCCGAATAATAAATACAATCCCAGGTTAAACTAACCTTAAACATCTATGTGGAAACATAAACAATTAATAAGTCTTAATAACATAAATTCAACATCTCATAAATACATGTCTTCATCATTTGTTAAACTTGCCCTTGCCTTTACTAGTAGAAGGCTCGTCGTACTTTTCGTTCTTAACTGCAATGTTATTATTACCCAAGAGTGAGCACTATTGCCCACAAGTAAAAAAATGAAATAACAATGTATAATAACATGCAAGTGAATCAAAGACTTCTGAAATAAAAGCTCAACTTTTGAATCAAGAATGAGTAACAAGAATTAAAAGATTTCTGAGGGTCATAAGACTTTGAACTATGTCTTAGGTTAGCAAGGGTTATACTTGAAACCTTTAACACCATAAGACTATGGACCTTTCTACTTTCGTGATTTGGGGATCAAATTTCAGTACCATCTCGTGCACAATATCTTAACGCTAACGCGATAAGTAAATCCCTTTGCGTGGTTGTTCATCTCGATTTGAAATTTGAGTCCGCACCAAAGGAAGTTTGGTTTGGATAATTCATCAAGGGTTCTGAAATTTAGAACGCTCATCAACTATGGACTAGTCGAATCATTAAGGGTTCGCTAGTCTAACAAGGTTTAATAATAATTGAATAATTAACTTGAATAATTTCTCAAAGGTATACAATAGAATAAGTATTGTATAACAGCATCATGCTTGAAAGATTAATAGGCTTTAATATAACGAAATAGACTTGATCAATAATAATGAGAACTTGCTCAATGTAGAAAGGTGAATTCATCACTTATATAACGATAACAAGTAGGGTTAGGAAACTTGCCTCGTGCGTAGATTACACTTTAATTCTACACGTTCTTCGGTGTAAATCCTACATACCATTTTCATTCATAATACCAGTCAATTATAACGTACTAGCCATAACAAGTTTATTCTTTTGTCTAACTTGAATTCATGACTATACTTAATCAATTACTACACATTGTCAAAATTAAGACTTCACGAACAATAAGCTAAGTATGTATTCAATCGTTCAATTCATACGAAATGGTGTTATTTACATGTTAAGCATTTATTTTAACATCTCATTATACTTCTAACATATTTCTATGTTTATTAAATTTGGTTAATACCACATTGTTAGACTTAAACATTTTAAAAATTCATTTCTAAACATTTCGAGAGTGGCAATTACTTATTTACTTTTATACTAGGTCTTGGCGCTACTGGCTTGAGACTTGGCCATGGCGGTGTGTTACCTGTGCGCGAGACTTCAGCCTCGAGTTGGCACCGCAAGTGGCGCTAAACTCTAGATTTTGATTCCCAGTTCGCGAAGAACACAGAGTTCAACAAAATAAACATTACATGATCATTAATTTCACTAATTTAATATACCCACAAGCTAGAATTCATACATAATCATTACCCAACAATTATAGAATGAATTTAATCCATTAAACACATAATTCTGCAAATTAAAATATGTAATTTTCACTGCTTTTGATGTTCTTGAAGGTTTTGAAAATAAATCATGAAAATTGACACTACGTATTCGTTATTACAATCAATTCGCTCGCTTAAAGTTTGGTCTCTTCAGACAATGCGCATAACATACAGTGTAAATTTTGCAAAACAATTTATATTTGACATATTAAAATCACGTATAAGGGCCATATGGCCATAACCCATACTCTGTAAATTTTGAAGCAATCATATACGATGTATTTTCATGAAACTGATGATATGGCTTATGTAATATATATAATCAAATACAATATGGTAACATTTAACACATATACAAACTCATAATCATACCTTTTCCCAATTACAGAGACTTTACAAAAGGTGAAGCCATTTTTATGAAAACTAAATGACGTAAAAAGAGAATTTGGGTTTGGAGAATTTACCAAGAGTATAGATTAGAAGAGATGATTAATGATGATCCTTTCACAATTATTTGTTTGATTACACGCTCACAATCTTCTTCACAAAATCACAATTTCTCTTTGAAAGTTTTCTATTCTCTCTAACTTGTTATGACTGACATAGAAAATAATAATAAGAATACGTACAATAATGAAGTGAACTGGCGCGTTGTGGAGGTCAGTTACCCATCATGGATTAACTGCCCTCAACCTCCACTAGTGCCATGTTTGGCTAGCCTTAAAAGGCTTATACTCAATTAATTTAATAAACTCTTTTATCATATAGTTTAAATAATGCCACACCCTTTATAAAATAACTCAATTAATTTATTTTATTTAATTAAAATAAAATATAATAATTTCTCATTAATTCACATAGTCAAATAATTAAATTCTCATTTACTATAAAATGATATTAGGCTTATTAAATGTTTCTTTTAATTAATAAACTCACATAATTACATACTTGCATGATAATTATTCTCCACATTAATTAGTAAATATAACACATATAATTAAATTAATCTATCACAATTGCATCAATTAATTATTTAATCTAATAATTAAATCATCAAAAATATTAATTTAATTCTATAAATATTAAGAATTAAATTACAAAAATCTCAATCTCAATCACATCTTTCCCCTTTAAAAGGATTCTCGTCCCGTAATCACGACTCAATAAATTCAATTCGTTACATTTCTCTCCCTTACAAAGATTCTCATCCCGTAATCACTTACACATAATTTAGGTAAATAAATGAGGGTAATTCTTCATCATATTCTCTTCGAGTTTTTCACGTAGCTTCTTCAAATGTGGTTCCTCCAAATTACCTTAATGTAAGGTATAACTTTATTTCCGAGAACTTGTTCTTTTCTCATTTACAATTTGAATGAATTTCTTCGTAAGATAAGTCTTTTTCAAAATGTAGGGTTGGTATTCAATTACATGCTTGTAATCGGCTTTTGTAGGTCAGTAACACGAAACGTGGAAGACGTTGTGGACATTCTCGAGTGATGGAGGTAAGGCTACCTCATACGCAACTTCCCTGATTCTTCGCAGTATTTCAAAGGGTCCAATGAATCTTGGGCTTAATTTCCCTTTCTTTTCGAACCTGATCTTCCCCTTCCAGGGAGAGACCTTCAAGAAAACATAACTACCTGATTCAAATTTGATATTTTTATGATGTGGATCGTAGCGATTTCTTCTCGCTCATCTTGAGTCGCTACTAGTCGTGCTCGGATCACTTTGACTATTTCGTTGTCTGTATTGCATCAATTAAAGCCCTAGCAATTGTCTTTCGCCAACTTCATCCCAATAAAGTGGAGTTCTCGCACTTTCTGCCAGATAACGCTTCATAAGGCAAAGATGCCTATAATAGCGTGGTAACCGTTGTTGTGTAGCGAAACTCTACGAACGATAGGTGATCATCCCAATTTCCTTTAAAGTCCATCACATAGACTCTTAGCGTATCTTCTAATGTCTGAATCCCTCTTTCGCTCTGTCTGTCTGTTTGAGGGTGGTATGCTGTACTCATTCGCAATTGCGTACTCATGCATTCCTGAAGACGTTTCCAAAAATTCGATGTGAAGCGCGGATCCCTATCAGAAACAAATGACACTGACACTCCGTGCCTCAAACAATCTCTTTTACGTATAACCTCGCTAACCGATCTAAATTGAATCGATTTTGATCGGAAGGAAGTGTATGGATTTTGTCACCACCAACGATAACCCATACCGCGTCAGTAGCCTTTCGAGTCGCTGGAAGGCCAACCACGAAGTCCATTGTAATATGTTCCCATTTCCATTATGGGATTTCTAACGGTTGAAGCAATCCACTTGGTCTCTGATGTTCTGCTTTCACTTTCTGACATGTAAGACACTTGGCAACACATTCTGCAACATCTCGTTTCAAATTTGGCCACCAGAAGTGTTGTCGAAGATCTTGATACATCTTGGTACTACCAGTGAATCAATATCGTGAGCTATGAGCCTCACTCAAAATGTCTTCCTTAATCTCTAAGATCAAGCAGTACCCAAATTCTACTCTCAAATCTCAGTATTCCTTCCTTATCCATCTTAAATCTTGGTTCGGTTCCTTCAGATATCTTCCTTGTCACCTTTTTGCATTCCTCATCCTGAAATTGAGCCTCCTTAACTTTATCCAGTAGGGTTGTACCAGATTGCATCTGAAATAGCTTCTCATCAATTTCCATAGGATACTTCACTTCCAACTCCAATTTCTCCATTTCTAAAATTATCTTCTCCTGATCGGTCAACATCATCAACTTCTCCCTACTTTTTACTTAAGGCGCTTAAGAATCGACATTTGCCTTACCCAGATGGTATAAATCTCACAGTCGTAGTCCTTAATTAATTCCAACCACCTTCTTTGACGATATTCAAGTCTTTACTGTAAAAATATATTTCGAGACTCTTGTGGTCTCAGTATATATTTCACACTTCTCCCGTAGAGATAAGGCCTCAAATTTTCAAAAGCAAAAACTATCGCAATAATTCCAAGTCGTGGGTCTGATATATCCTTCTCGTAATCCTTCAATTGTCATGATGCATACGCAATGACTTTGCCATTTTGCATCGAAGACACAACCAAGTGTCGACGTCGATTTTTTAGATGTCCCTTTCATTACTTGTTCTTCGGTGTTCTCATTTTAGGTGAGATTTGTTTGAAAAAACAAGTGAAAAAGGTCCGACATGTATAATGTCGATTTGGGGACCGCTTAAGAGTCGCCAGTTGGTTTTTAAATGGTTGTACCAACACAACCGAGAAATGGTTTGCACATTGACCCGAAGATGTGACATCGCTAAACCAAGTCGGTGAAACCGAGATTCATTAGGGTCCGGGAATTGGTTATCTTTGGTGAAGGTGTTAGCACTCTCGATATCCGTGTTACTACTTGACCGCCTCTTTTCATGAAACTATTATCTGAATGTGAGTGTGTGTGGGTCAATGTGCTATTATTTGAAAGTAGTGCGAGGCCTCGTTCACACCTATATACACAGGGTTTGAATTTATGTAAAGATTCAATTTTTAGAAAGTTTTGGCAGTGATGTTTTATAAAAGAGGTTTTTCAAACCCTGATGCTCAATAGTAATTGAGACCTGGTACACGGATTCATTAGGCTTGATTGATTTTATTTGACAGATGCGAAAATAATGTAGACTTCCTCGTGGGTATGAGAACCATCTGAGGAAATTTAGACAACGCAGAATAATTTACAAGCTGCTTACAGCTAAAAATGTCCATCAAGGGAATTGAATCTAGATTCAATGGGATGAATCTGTGATCACATGATTCCTAGGCGCACGTAATAATCGCAATTTGTAAAGCGAAGAGCGTGTATATATATAAAAGCTATAAAATATATATACGACATGATCACCAACCACGAAGCACCTCCATGGGGATCAAAAATGTAAATAAAGTCAGTAAAAGTTATCAATCGCCACTTGAGGAAACTCCAAAGGACGTAAACATAAATAAAACTATAATATGGCCAACCGCCACGAAGGAAACTTCAAAGTGACAAAATATAAATAAAGTCGCATAAAGCGATCAACTATCACGGTAAACTCCAAAGGCGACAAAAGCGTAAATAAAGTCAAAGAATAAATATTAACCACCACAAAGTAAACTTCATGTGGGACGAAATTATATATATATATATATATATATATATATATATATATATATATAAAAAAACTAAACGTGCAGATGTAAAATGCGTGCTCATCGAATGTAGAGTTCGACCACGCTTCATATATATAAGTATATATATATATATATAAGTGAATAAACATACTCGGATATAAAATCTAAGCTCATCGAACAAAGAGTACGACACACGCTTAATATATATAAATGTATATATATATATATATATATATATATATATATAAAGCGATAAACGCATCAGCACCAAAAGTTCAGCTCATCGAACAAAGTTCGACACACGCTTAATATATATAAATGTATATATATGAATATTAAAGCAAAGAAATGCACTGCATCAAGTTCAGGCTCATTGAACAAAGTTCGACACACATTTAATATATATAAATATATATATATATATATATATATATATATATATAAAAGCAAATAAACGCTCCAGACCGAAACCTAGGCTCAATCGAGGCATAACTCGATAATGTTAGTCAATATATATATAAATATATATAATATATGTATATATACAGACTGAAACGAAACTACAGACTAAAGTCCGGGCAAAAGCAAGCAACACGACTCTCAACGTGTAGAAGGGTGTGTGCAGAGATGAAGAGAAAGACTCTAAGGTGTGTGAGAAGGCTTACAGTTGACTGCCAAAGAAGACTTCTATATCTTTAGAGTGGGTAAACACTAGCTTTTGTAGGTACAAAAGAGGCTATATATGAGCTCACAGGTGTTTAAAAGGGGAAAGTACACTGCATGGGGTGAGTGCAGAGAGAAAATTAAGCGGGGCTTCCTCGCTTTTTCTCTTGCAAAATGGGCGTTCCCAAGCCCTATATTTATAGACAATTTAGTTGCATGCAAATACGTACCCAGTGTACCAGAGGCAACCTGGGTGGGCCCAAGTTTTTCGGGTTGGGTCGTCTAGAAGTACGTGCACTCGAGCACTATAATGTCCACTCAGACTTTTAGATGTGCAATCCGAGCATCCGTTTGAGGTATACATGACCTATTTCGGACAGCCATTGTCGAGAGTTATACGATGGCATGGGACTAGAGTTTGTACGAATTCATTGAAGATGGGATGATGCCCTCCGGTCTTCAAGCTTCAACTTTCATCTGTTACCCCGCATAATAGTCACTCGGGATTGGTTAGTCTTGTGGGACATCGTTATGTGGAGATGTTGAGACGACATGGCGTGGCATAGTGTTGGCGAGATGACGATGTTTCCCCTCACCGGTGTTATCGCCGGATTGGGCTGATAAAGCAGACGTTGCTCAGGCTTCGCAGAGATTGGACTGCTGTAATTTTTTGATGGTCCTCATTGTCATCTTTGAGGTGTGCCTGTCTTCCCGATGTTATTGCCGGGTTGGTACAGTGTATCTCATTGTGAGCATCGAGATTGAAGCTGGTCGCATTTGAAACAAGCATTTCTAGGGTTATCGCCGAAACTGTATTCCTTGGGGTTATCACTAAGGTTGGTGGCTATTCCCATGGTTGGGACTGGGACTGGATACCTCGGGGTTATCTCTGAGATTAATTGGTCTTCTCGAGTGTGTTCCAAGATTGATCTCGCACGCCGGTTATCTTGAGGTTGGAATTGTTACTCCCAGTGTGCTCTAGGGTTGATGCTGAACTTCTGGTAGTATCCGGTATGGATATGGATTGTCTTTCAGGGTTCCCTCTTAAAAGACGAATTTATACTCCTACAATGTTAGTGACAGGTGTACAAAAAATTTTGAGTGTCTACAGATGCCCCTCTTTATCATACTCATGCATGGCGATGCATGGGTAAGATAAAGAATCCTAGACACTTGAAACGCAACAAGACAAACATGGTACTACGGGTAGTAATATGATGCAACTGTATGATGCAAGTGTACGGGGTTGTAGCCCAACATGCTGAGGATGATTGCTGGCACCCTGTTGCTTCAACTGGGGATTGGCAATGATGACCAGATTTGATGTGTAATCCGAATCTGTTAGGATGTTGATGTTGGAGTTATCACCAAATCCATGTGTCTTCCACTATGACTTGATCCTGAAGATGTACCTCTCATGTGTAAGAGATCTATGGGGATAAAACTTGATCTGTTTGAGGATGTTTATAACATATTCCATCATCGATCCTCTTTGATAACATTGACCTCTTTTGGTTAGTATCGCCAGAATATGTCAAGATTCTGTTGGATTCACTACCAACATCAAAAGCTGTTAGGGACGTCTGACCTTCGTTGACATGTACTTCACCAATATGTGAATCAACGGTTGAAAAATCCTATGGGTTATACTGTCAAGGTTGCTTGACATTCGCTGACGTGTAGATCAACGGTCGATACTCTGTGGGTAGATTATCAAGGTTGCTTGACCTTCGCTGACTTGTGAATCAACTGCTGAGACTCTGTGAGTAGATCGTCAAGGTTGCTTGACCTTTGCTGACTTGTTAATCAACGAAACATTGCGTTTTAACCCCCGTCGGGGATATGCTGAGGAATATGAGCAATCGGGCGTAAAAACCTCGAATAGCTCTAGAGCTTTGATAGGTTTAATCGCTATCAGCTGAAATAACATCAAGACTGCTTGACCTTCACTGATTTGTGTGTCAACGGATAAGCACGCGTTGTAACCCCCGTCGGGGACAACCATTATCGACGTGTGTAGTAGCGACTAGTTATTGGATGGGTTCCGAGGCTCTGTTGGGTTTGCTTCCAATGGTTATCATGATTACAAGGTTGCTTGACCTTCGTTGATTTGTGTGTCAACGGATAAATAGGCGTTGTAACCCCCGCCGGGGCTCTACGTTGTAACCCCCGTCGGGGACTCGCGTTGTAACCCCCGTCGGGGACTCACGTTGATACCCCCGTCGGGGACTCACGTTGTAACCCCCGTCGAGGACTCACGTTGTAACCCCCGTTAGGGACTCACGGTGTAACCCCCATCGGGGACTCACGTTGTAACCCCCATTGGGGACTTACGTTGTAACCCCCGTCGGGGTCTCACGTTGTAACCCCTGTTGGGGACTCACGTTGTAACCCTTATCGAGGACTCATGTTGTAACCCCCGTCAGAGACTCACGTAGGGTAACTACCCGGAGTTAGCCATCAGACAGTTTCATCTCAGAAGACAAGGATTGTATGTTGTTTTGCTCAATCGCGTGGCATTTTTATTCCCAATTTGACCTTTCTAGTCTGCAAGAACTCCTTTGCAACTCGAACTGGACCGAGCCAGAGGGGTGGGACCCACATAAATTCCAGCAGGTGGGCAATACAAGTCATTTTTAGCTTGTCGCACAAGAGAAATCATGAGCCTCCTTCGATCTCACTTGAGTTCGTGCTATTTTACGCAAATTCATCACCGCATAAGTGTTCTACACTATCCTGGTAACGTATGCATGTATTTTTTCCAGTTTTTATCCGTTGGAAAATGACTTATCATATGAAATGCATCTAAACATATAGTAGTGATTATGTATGCTCAAATGACTTGATAAAAAATATTCAACATAGTAAATGTTAGTATTAAACCATGTTGAACATAATGATGTGAAAAAATTTAACTTTTGAGACAGTCAAATAGGCACCTTTTTCTGCTATTTGTCCTATTTGAGGCCCAATGAGCAAAAGGTAAAAAGGCAAAGTACTCCTGGTATTGAGGTTAACCTTATGTATTGATGATTTTGATTTTTAATGCATATATTATGTATATGACTTTGGGGCAGGTGTGCTACTGAATGGCCACCTAGACATGCCTATGTGCATGTGGATAGTCCTATTTTCGAAGGGGACTATGGCAAGAATTTTCCAAATGTAGGCATTGGGTAGTCATGCATTTTAACTCTATTGTATGTTAAAGTAAATGTATGTATGCATATAGTCATAAATGCATTTTAGAAAGCTCCAGGTAAGGAAATACCACACCCTTTCTGAGGTGATTTGGAGACTTGTTGTCCAGATATCATGGATTCGGATCAGCCGAGCAGTTCCCATAGGACCACTTCTGGCATACGGTGGAGGGTTTCCGAAGTGCCTCATCCCCGTTCTGTCAGACAGCCTCGTAGGTTGGTGGAGGCCGTTATTCTTCCTGTTCGGGTAGATGTGCCAGACATTGAGGACGAGGAGGCAGATATTCCGATTGAGGATCCCACTCCTGCTGCACATGTCCCTCGTAGGGAGCTCTAGAGTATTCAGGTGGCAAACCCAGAGCTGCTGGGTGATTTGAGCAGACATCCATCGATGTATTTGCATGCTAACGAGGTATGGCGTTAGACTTTTGATCTTCCTTCTTTCCCATTGATAAGGATTAAAGGGTTTTGATGTTGATCTGCATTTCATGCAGGTTCCGGGTTTTACACAATCTCGAGGGAACTGGTTCAACATTCACTCCATGTACCAGGCGCTTCATCCTGACTATAGAGCGGTAGTGCATGAATGGGGATTTGGGGCATTCTTCTCCATCTTTCCCCGTCGTTGTCCCTGGGGTTACCTCAGGGCATTGTCTGAGCGATGGTTTCATCAGACTCAGTCACTCCATCTGCAGGATTGCGAGGTGATGATGACGCCTATGGATTGGCGATTTATCATAGGTATGGAGTTTGGAGGGGAGCCAGTGCCTTGCATGGTGAATATTAGCCCTACTGCCATCAGATCCTTGTTAGAAGTTCCGGCGGAGGCACTCAATGGCAGGACTGTCTGTTTAGGTCCTTTGAGCGTAAATGCTATGAGCAGGCTTTTGAGTGAGCCCATGCCTGATGATGTCAGAATCAAGGATCGTGTTTTGCGGCGATTGTTCCTAATGATCATTTGAGGTTGCTTTATAGCATATAACTCTTCTACGGTATCTTTAGTATTGATCAGCGCCACACGTGATGTGGAACGTATTGGAGAGTATGATTGGGGCTCCTACACCTTTGCATATTTCCTCCGGGGCATGCGTATGCGCTCACAGGGTTTGACCGAGGCTTGGTTAGGGTTTTACCCATTTCTGCTGGTGAGTATTTCTCTTGTCTTTTCCCATTTATAGGTTAAGAGTGTTTACTGATAGCAGATGTTTTGCCATTGTGTTGGCAGTTTTGGGCATGTGAGAGGCTTCCATGTTTGCGTCATGTGAGTGTGTTAGGTTTAGACACCTATCCACGAGGACGACGATGACACCACTTTATTTTGTTGGAGGTCCGTGTAGCTCAGGGATTCACTCACTGCCATATGCAACTGGAGTTGCTGACAGCTGATACCATTATATGGATTCCCTATTCAGGGGAACACTTAACCATCAGCTTTGAGGATGGATACCGATCGAGTCGGTATTTGATTTCCACCGTGAGAGTTCCTCTCTTCACGATGGAGGCGGGAGCTATATTTAGGAGAGCGTGCTATTAGGAGCACCACAAGGAGATCCATATACCGATCTTACCTCCGCCAGCGCCATTGACACATGTAGATTACGCCTCACCCATCAATGATATCCCATTTTGGGGGTTAACGCTTTTGCATTATCGTGAGGGTCCATGACTCGTGGAGATGTTCCAAATGAGGTGGTCCCTCGCACTATTGGAGCCCAGCCCCACCGCCACACGCTTTATGGGGATATGGTTCCAGATCCTCCTCGATGATGATGGATCGGATAGCTTGTGTCCGAGATCGACTCATATGACCCAGATTGATAGTTTGACCTTGAGCTGACCGCATACATATATTTATCCCAAGATTTGGGTAGAGATCCAAGAGAGGAGAAATTTTGTTCCTTCCAAATCAAAGCGCCGCCCCACAAATGACCCATTCAGTTTTACCAGTGCAGATCCTCCCCTTTATAGGCCTGACATCCTTGTTGATAGAGATCCAGTGACTCAAGAGGAGTTACATCAGGTGGATATGATTGATGATGTGGACATCGACACCTTGGTCTTCTTCTGATGTGTATTCTCGTTATATCTTTTGATAGGCCTCTGTTTGATATTGGGTGGTTGTACCCCATTCTCGCTATATCTTTTGATAGGCCTCTGTTAGTAATAGGGCGTCTGTGCCCTATTTCCCTATATTTGTAGCTGTACAAAGATGATGTATTAGATGATGATATACTTAGGAATGTATGCACAGCTTTTCCATTCCCTATATCATATCGCCATCCATTATTTGTTATGCATGTATCATGTTATGCATATATATGTATGTCCAGAGATATTCTGCATTGACCCCTGGATGGTCTTTGACACGGCCTGTACAGATGTCTTCTTCGACAGTTAGCTATATAGATCATACCCCACCATCATTGGTGGCATTGGGTGTAGGACCCCAAATTATTATTAATGAAATTTAATTTTCTCTATTTATTATTTTGAAATAGTAAGGGTTGATTTGATTAATGTGGATAGTTATTGGTAAAATACGCATATTTCAAAATAAGCAAGTGGTTATAAAATATTCATTGTTGTTTGGGAATATTCGTTTGGTCATGGAATATTCTTCATTGCTCAGGAATATTCGTATTTACGACGGCAAGCAGCCTTTTTGGGCCCCATAACTTAAAAAGCGATTGGATGAAGAAAACGACAAATATAAGTTGTTTAAAAATAACTACGTAGTTATTCATCAAGTATCTTGTCAAAATACTACGGTGGTTAAAACACAAGAAGATACTCGGATTGCACCAATTATTGATTCTTACGTAAGAAGGCACTACTCAATAATGGTTATAGTAATTATCGCTCAAGATTTTTTATTGATTTAATAATTGTCATATTGATATTTTATATTCTTCGTTGTTTCAATAATTGTCATTACACAAGATTTTTCATTATCGAAGCAATAATTCATATTATCCTCAATAATATTATTAGATAACATTATTGGCAATATCTAGAAAGTTCTCGCTCTAAGGAGAGGTTTGGTCACCTAATTGCGCCGCCAAAGAAGGAGAAATTCTTATTGAAAGCCCCTCTTCCCGAACCGCATCGGTTGTCAATATTGTGATTCTCGTAATATTATTTGTGAATAATTAATTATTGATTCATATGATGAGGAAAATATTGATTTTATGTTGATATAGATGGAGAAAATTTTTAATGTGACAATTGTTGAAAATTGAAATTTTATCTTTTTCTCGATAAAATAATTATTTAAATATATTATTATATTTTAATAATATAATAATGGTGATATTTTTACAACGAATGTATGAGTATACGAGGAGGAAGAGTATTTTTGTTGCAATAAATGTTTAAAACATGTTAAACATGCTCTGTGGACCCCATTTATTAACCGAAATTTGATTATAAAGATGTAAAATCGCTTGCTTGTGGATTTCGGCCAATTTCGCTTTGGAATTCGAAAACTTTCTTCTCGCAAAGTTGTAGAGAATTGAATTTCCTATAAAAACACGCTGATTCAATTTTCTCGATAAAAGGGCTATTTATTATGAATTATTGAAGTTTCAAGTTCAAATAATTGATTTTGGGAAGTTTAAAATATTTAAAATAGGAAAAATATATTTTTTACACTTGTGGGCCTCATGAAACATGTGCAAAGTGTCTTTGAAGCTAGAGGATTCAAAGTGGGCGTAAGAAAATTTGTTTATATATTAATATTATATTAAATTTTCTACTTTGGTGTTCTAAGCAATTTCCTATAAATAGGGTGCTTAGGTTAGAATTGAAAATTACACCTTAAATCAAGTTTTCTCTCTATATTATCGAGCGTATTCTTGTGAGTATTTTGAGTATACTTTCGGTATTGCTATACTGAGTGCAAGTTCAAGTCATAGCCTATATCCTGGTGTTTCAAATAGAAGTCTCGATCTTTCGAGGTAAGGGATATTATTATTTTTTTTGTAATGATATTATTTCTTCAATATCATTATCTTTGAATATTGATCTGAAGTTTTTATCAAATTTGGAACTTTTGGTGTTCTGAGTTACTATTCACGATACGACACTTATTCACGATACTTGATTATTCACTTAATACTTCAAGACTATTCATCTAAAATGAAAATTTTCCTTTTCGCCTAAAATATCTATTGTTGATACTAGCTTTGATTGTATCCATGTTTTGATCATTCTTGAATTTTACACCACTATGATTATTTTTGAGGTATTTTTGGACATGGATAAAACAAAGTATGAATTCTTAATCCTTAATCCTTGTCATTTTGTTTCACTGGATTCGTTTCTTTAAAAATATTTTTCATCATCCTCAGTCTTAAATGAAGATATTATTGAATATCTTTGGCCTGTAGTACAAAGATGGATGATTTCTGATGAATATCTTTGGCCGTAGTGCAAAGATGAACAGTGTTTAGATGAATACTGACTAATCGATGAATATCTTTGGCCTCAGAGTGCAAAGATGAATATTTGATTCTAGATGTATATTGATTGATGTTACAGGAAAAAAGAGATAGATGAACTTTTAAATTCATACATAGAAGATAGTAGTTTTTCCATTCTCTACTTAACTCTTCTAATGAATTATTATTTTCATTTGCGAATATTGATTTAAAAACTTGTTGTCTATTGTATTCTATTAGATTTTTCCCTGTTGAAGACTAATGATAATTTGTTGTATATTATCTTAGTCATAATATTCTTTATCGGGCTAGTTGAGCTCACCCTTTTCCTTTTTGTTCCATTTTTCTTCTCGTGAGGCGAGAATATCGAGTACGAGCCTGGGGTATGGAATGAAGGTTCTAGAGAGAGTTGTTTAGTAGTCCTCACCATTTTTGTAAAATAATGTATCAATAAATGTGATGAGGATTTATTTGAGTATAGATATTGTCTAAAAGATAATATTTGTATTCAAACTCACGCTTTATCGTTGTAATAATAAAGTTGTAGTTGTTTTGCATCTACGTGTATCGACAACTCGAATGGGTGATGTATACCGCTTGGGGGGTGTCACAATTGGTATCGAGCTTAGGATATGATCTCTGGCAGTAGATCGGGAATAGAACTAGGAGGGAGAGACGAGTAAATCCTTCGCTAGTGTGTCCTACCTACCTAAGCTTATTTGTTAGTTGGTCAAGATATATGGGATATTATGTGATATATTGATTTCCTTAATTAACCCTTGTTTTATGAAAGTATTTGAGAATGTCGACCGAGAATATTAACAATGGAAATGAGACCGTGGAGACGCTTTATACTCACCAACGAGGAGAACGTGCAACAAGTCGGCAATGTTCCTCCCGCGAACAACACCATTGAAAGCGATGATGAACGAGGGATGTTTAGAAGCTTTTTGCAGCTCATGTAAAATCGACGAGGGAGACTTGTATTCAAAATACAAGAGGAAATGATAGCAATTCACGGGTTGTCACAAACAAGAAGTTCAAAGAGTTGGGACCACCGTAATTTAAGGAAAGCCGGATCCGATCATGGTGGAAACATGGGTCAAGCAAATTACCAAGATATTCGATGTCTTGGGATGCACGGAGGAACAGAAGGTTCCATTCGCCACCTTTATGTTCCGTGGCGAAGCGAGACTCATCGGTGGGAGTCTCAGAAGCGCACTCCATCCACCGCACTCAAGATGTCATGGGAGACGTTTATAAACTATTTAATGACAAATACTTTCCTCGAAAGTGTTCGCATATGAAGGAAGTGGAGTTAATTAGACCGGAGCGAGTATAACATGAAGGTGTCTCAAGACGAGACAAAGTTTACAGAGTTATCCGTGTTTGCACCTCATTTGGTGGAGAATGAGGAACGTATGACGCTGGATGTTTCTTTGAGGTTTGAAACCCGGCATACGCCAAGATTCTCATTTCTCATAAATTTTCTCTCTATTCGGATGTTGTAAATGTGGCTCAATTATTAGAGCGAGATAACGAGAAAATGCGGTCAACCGAGGGACCACAACCAGGATCATACCGTAGATGGTAGTCAACAAAACAACGATAACCAAATGGAGAAAGAAAAAGACGGACAAAAATGGTAACCACTCCGGTGGTAATCATGGCCATGAAAATAGAAGAAACGAGTCGTGTGGAGATTTAAAAGAGGAGATTTAACAACGACTATGTGAAGACGACAAGGCGTCGACAAAGAATCGGTTCTAAGGAGGAGAACGACCACCCATCATATGCTATAAATGCGAAAGAGGGACATATCGGTCAAACCGCCCAACAGTTCAAGGTATGCTATAATTATGGAAAGGAAGGACATATTGCTCGAGATTGTAAGGTAGCGAAACCTAGTTCAATGGGGATTATGACTCAAAAGATCGTCCCCGTAAAAGTCAAAGTCAACGGTTCCTCGAAGAGCGTTTTTTAGATCGGTCAAAATGCGAGGAACCCAAACGAGGTGATCACGGTAAGCTATTTATAAATTCTTACAAGTTTATACCTTACTTGATACCGGGGCTACCCATTCATTTATCTCTCCGCTTGTGCTCAACGCTTAAATTTGACTCGGAAAAATTAAACTTTGACCTATCTCAGAAACTCCGTCGAGAAACTTTCATCACATCCACTTCGCTTATAAATCTTGTTTGATTCAAGTTGGCACCATCACCTTACCCCATTGACCTTTTATCTCTTTAAAGATACTTGTTTTTTATGTGATTTTAGGGATTGATTGGTTAACTACACATCATGCCAAAATTGATTGTTTTCGTAAGGTTGTTAGCTTTCATATTCCTAAACAACCTTGTTGTATGCAATTCAAGCAACTAAACCATTAAAATCAATCACCGCCATATCTAATCATAAAGCTATTCGCTTATTGAAAAATCGGATGTCAAGCTTTCTTAGCCCATGTTATGGATTTGAATAAAGACACGCCAAATTTGAATAATATTCTGTTGTTATCGACTTTCCCGACGACGATTTCAAGAACTTCCTGGCCTACCCCGTAACGTGAAGTTGAATTCTTTATTGATCTTGAACTCGGTACAAATCCCATTTCTAAAACCCCATATCGAATGGCTCCTATTGAACTTCAGAGTTAAAGGTCCAACTATAGGAATTGTTGGACATCGATTTCATTCGCCCTAGTACATCTCCTCGGGGTGCTCCTCTGCTTTATTCAGAAGAAGAAAGATTTTCGGAGTATGCGACTTTATATCGACTATCTGGAATTGAACCATGTCACCATCAAGAATAGCTATCCTCTACCTCGTATTGATGACTTGTTTGACCAATTACAAGGGGCACAATTCTTTTCAAAAATCGATATTCGCTTCCGGATATCATCAAATGAAGATTAGAACCGAGGATATTCCAAAGACCGCCTTTAGAACCTAAGACGGGCATTATGAATTCTTAGTCATGTCTTTCTTGATCGACTAATGCTCCTCGCTGACTTTCATGGATATGATGAACCGAGTATTCAAGGAATATTTGGATCATTCGTTGTTGTTTTATTGATGACATCCTCATATATTCCAAAAGTCGTGAAGATCATGAGCACCATTTGAAGATGGTACTCCAAAGGCTTCGTGAAAACAAACTATATGCCAAATTGAAGAAATGCGAGTTCGCTTGAGGAAGTAGCATTCCTTTGGCACGTGGTGTCGAAACATGGAGTATCTGCTGATCCGTGAAGATTGAAGCAATACAAAGTTAGAGCAACCAAAGCTTCGATCAAGCAAATGCGTAGCTTTTTGGCTTACCGGTTATTATCGGAGATTCGTGGAAGGGTTTTCTCGAATCGCTACTCCATTAACTCAAATAACTCGAAAGGATACAAAATTCGTTTGGAGCGAAGAATGCGAGAAGAGTTTCCAAGAGCTTAAGAGGAGACTTATTTCAAAGACTCTATTCTAACAATACCATCCGGTTCGGATGGATTTGTTATCTCACAGCGATGCTTGTGCAAAGGGTTAGGATGAGTTCTCATGCAACGTGGGAAAGTCATAGCCTATGCCTCACGACAACTTAAAGAGTATGAGAGGAATTATCCTACTCATGATCTAGAGTTGGCGTGATCATTTTCGCGCTAAAGATATGGAGGCACTATCTATATGGGGAGAAAGTGGAGATATATCTGCACCATAAAAGCCTTAAATATTTCTTCACTCAAAAAGAACTCAACATGCGGCAGTGAATGACATATCGCTTGAGCTATTGAAAGACTACGACCACACTATTCAATACCATCCCGAAAAGCGAATGTGGTAGTAGACGTGTTGAGTAGAAGATCATATCTGCGGAACAAGTGCGATAATGTCAAGTATACGATAGAGCCAACTTTAATAGAAAAGTTAAGGTTGCTCAAGCCACCGAATTCCGTGAGTAGCTGATGCGTATGAAGAAGAAAAAGTACAAGAAGGAGCTATTCCTAAGCTTAGAATTGATGAAGAAGGAATACTTGAGTCCACTCTAGACTTTGTGTTCCTAATGACTCGATTTGAAGTACAAGATTATGATGGAGGCACATAATACACCATTTGCAATCCATCCTCGAAGTACTAAAATGTATCGTGATCTTCGACATACATTTTGGTGGAACAATATGAAGAGAGATTGCAAAGTTTATCTCGATGTGTTTAGCTTGCCAACGTGTAAAGGCGGAGCATCTAGTACCTAAGGGTCCGTTGCAACCACTTGAGACTCAAAATGGAAGTGGGAACACATTACCATGGATTTCACGTGTCTTCCTACGGTTTCTCAAGGCATCAATGCTATTTGGGTTATTGTTGATAGATTAACCAAGTCTCGCTTTCATTTCTTGCCGATCACGGAGACTTATTCCTTGAACGCCTTGCTAGTATGTAACAGACGTGAATGAGATTGTGAGGTTGCATAGCATGCCCAGATCCATAGTTTTGGATCGTGACCCAAGATTCACTTCAAGATTTTGGGTTAGCTTGCAAAAAGCTATGGGCACGTTTTTCTTGATTTAGTTCGGCATACCATCCCCAAACCAGACGACAATCGAGAGGACTATTCAAACTCTTGTAGATCTATTATGACTCTGTGTCCTAGACTTCAAGGGCAGTTGGGATAAGTATTTACCATTGGTGGAATTCTCTTACAATAACAGTTATCAGGCACGTATAGGTGTGGCTCCATTCGAAGCATTATATGGACGAAAATATTGTTCTCCAATATGTTGGGATGTGGTGGGTGAAGCAACATTGTTGGGACCCGAGTTAGTACGTATGACTACCGAAAAGATCCAAATGATTCGACAACGTATACAAACGGCACAAGATCGACAAAAGAGTTATGCGAATCTTCATCGAAAGGACGTGGAATTTAGTATAGGGGATCATGTATTGTTGCGAGTTGCTCCATGGAAGGGAGTTACAAGATTTGGGAAGAGAGGAAAACTCAATCCACAATTTATTGGTCCATTTCAAATTCTTGACCGAGTAGGAAATGTAGCCTATAGACTTGTGTTACCTCCGAGTATGTCTCATGTTCATAATGTGTTTCACGTATCTGTACTTCGTAAATATTTGAAAGACCCGAACCACGCTATAGAGTTAGAACTAGACGAGATAGCCAAAGACTTAACGTATTGAGGAGGTACCACAAAGATCTTGGATAGGAAGGAGCATGTCCCTACGCCAAGAAAGGTCATACCACAAGTTAAAGTTCGTGGAGGAATCATGCTATAGAGGAAATGACTTGGGAATTGAAACGGAAATGAAAGCGAGGTATCCTCACCTTTTCAAACACTAGGTAATGCACGTCAATTTCGAGGACGAAATTTCATAAGGAGGGAGGTTGTAAGACCCCAACTTATTATTAATGAAATTTAATTTTCTATTTATTATTTTGAAATAGTAAGGGTTGATTTGATTAATGTGGATAGTTATGGGTAAAATACGCAATATTTTAAAATAAGCAGTGGTTATAAAATATTCATTGTTGTTTGGGAATATTCGTTTGGTTGTGGAATATTCTTCACTTCGGGAATATTTGTACGACCAGTAGCGATCTTTTTGTGGGCCCCATAACTAAAAAGATTGGATGAAGAAAACGACAAATATAAGTTGTTTAAAAATAACTTGGCGTAGTTGTTACAGATTATCTTGTTAAAATACTCTTTGGTTAAAACACAAGAAGACACCTGAATTGCACCAATTATTGATTCTTACGTAAGAAGGCACTACTCAATAATGGTTATAGTAATTACTGCTCAAAGATTTTATTGATTTAATAATTGTTGCGTTGATATTTTATATTCTTGTTCTTTCAATAATTGTCATTACACAAGATTTTTCATTATTGAAGCAACAATTCATATTATCCTAATAATATTATTAGATAACATTATTGGCAATGTCTAGAAAGTTCTGCTCTAAGGAGAGGTCCGGTCACCTAATCATGCGCCCAGAAGAAGAGAAATTCTTATTGAAAGCCCCTCTTTCTTAGGCGCACGTCATTAATATTGTGATTCTGTAATATTATTTGTGAATAATTAATTATTGATTCATATGATGAGGAAAATAATGATTTTATGTGGATATAGATGGAGAAAATTTTTAATGTGACAATTGTTGAAAATTGAAATTTTATCTTTTCGATAAAATAATTCATTTAAATATATTATTATATTTTAATAATATAATAATGGTGATATTTTTAAAACGAATGTATGAGTATACGAGGAGGAAGAGTATTTTTGTTGCAATAAATGCTTAAAACATGTTAAACATATCTATTGGACCCCATTTATCGATCGAAATTTGATTATAAATTGTAAATCGCCTGCTTTGTGGATTTCGGTCAATTTTTGTTTGGAATTGAAAAACTTTCTTACGTAAAGTTGTATAGAATTGAATTTCCTATAAAACTCATGAGATTCTAATTTTCTGATAAAAGTGCTATTTATTATGAATTATTGAAGTTTCAAGTTCAAATAATTAATTTTTGGAAGTTTAAAATATTTAAAATAGGAAAACATTTTTACACTTGTGGGCCTCATGAAACATGTGCAAAGTGCTGAAGCTAGAGGATTCAAAGTGGGCGTAAGAAAATTTATTTATATATTAATATTATATTAAATTTTCCGCTTTTGGTTTCTAAGCAATTTCCTATAAATAGGTTCTTAGGTTAGAATTGAAAATCACACCAGAAATCGAAGTTTTCTCTCTATATTATCGAGCGTATTCTTGTGAGTATTTTGAGTATACTTTGAGTATTGCTATACGGTCTGAAGTTCAAGTCATAGCCTTTATATCCTGTTTCAAATAGAAATCACGATCTTTCGAGGTAAGGGATATTATTATTTTCAGAATGATATTATTTCTTCAATATCATTATCTTGGAATATTGATCCAAGTTTTTATCAAATTTGGAACTTTTGGTGTCGAGAGTTACTATTCACGATACGACATTATTCACGATATCTGATCTATTCACTTAATCGGCACTATTCATCGAAAAATGAAAATTTTCCTTTTAATCTAAAATATCTATTGTGGATACTAGCTTTGATTGTATCCATGTTTTGATCAAACTTGAATTTTACACCACTATGATTATTTTTGAGGTATTTTGGACATGGATAAAACAAAGTAATGCAATTCTTAATCCTTAATCCTTGTCATTTTGTTTCAATCTTTGGATTCGTTTTTTTTAAAATATTTTCATCATCCTCGATGATTAGATGATGATATTATTGAATATCTTTGGCTTCCGAATGCAAAAGATGAATGATTTCGATGAATATCTTTGGCATGTAGTGCAAAGATGAATATTTGATTCGGATGTATATTGATTGATGTTACAGGGGATAAAAGATAGACAATGAACTTTTAAATTCATACATAGAAGATAGTAGTTTGCATTCTCTACTTAACTCTTCTAATGAATTATTATTTTCATTGCGAATATTGATTTAAAAACTTGTTGTGATCTATTGTATTCTATTAGATTTTTTTCCGTTGAAGACTAATGATAATTTGTTGTATATTATCTTAGTCATAATATTCTTCTTCGGGCTAGTTGAGCTCACCCTTTTCCTTTTTGTTCCATTTTTCTTCTCGGGAGGCGAGAATATAAAGCGAGCATGCAAGCCCAGGGTATGGAATGAAGGTTCTAGTGAGAGTTGTTTAGTAGTCCTCACCATTTTTTGTAAAATAATGTATCAATAAATGTGATGAGGATTTATTTGAGTATAGATATTGTCTAAAAAGATAATATTTGTATTCAAACTCACAGCTTTCTTGTTGTAATAATAAAGTTGTAGTTGTTTCGCACTATGTATTGACAACTCGTAATGGGTGATGTATACCTATTTTGGGGCGTCCACATTAGGTATCGCGATCATGGTATGATAACATGTCACCACCGGACAGGGTGACTATAGATCATTTACTGCAGCATACCATGACTTTATTGATGTTTCAGGTTCTCGCATGGTTTGTGGATGGTTTGTGGATTGGATACCGGATAGGCAGGTTTTCCAATTCGGGACCCATGAGCTAACTCCTACTCTGCAGGAGTATGCACGATTGACGATGCTGCCTTTAGACAGACCTTGCGTGCATCTGGCTTTGGGAGACATAAATAAAAGGTTCATGACTCTCACAGATCATTGCGGTAGCGAGTAAGGCAGACGAGTGACATCTAGCCAATGTGATATCCCGTTTTACAGATGATAGATTTGGCTTGGAGGATAGCCATTCACGACATTTTGGGGATTTCACCGCACTGGAGAACCATTGGCGTTTGGCCAGAGTTGATGTATTGATGCTATGCGTACTGTCATATGTCTATATGCCGCGCTACATGGATGAGATAGACATTGGTGTCATCATGGCCATAAGAGCTCTTAGAGAGGGTCGCACCATTATACCTATGATTGTAGCAGAGACCCTACAGTCAGCATCCTACTGCTGCACTTATCCGACAGGAGTATTTAATTGGAGTTTGGTCATGCTGTATGTGTGGTTTATGTCAAACTTGAGACCGATTGGCACTCTTAGACGGTATGGGTATTGGTTCACCCATGATGTAGCCATGTCATAATCCTTTCAGCCATCAGAGTGAATAGATGCTCTGTCTTGGTCCGCATTTTTTGCAGATATCAGAGATCCATTTAGCATATTGTCGTGCTCTGGGCTTTGCTCACCATACAGCTTCATTACTCATGCTCCGGGCATGGACTTCCTCCCTCTGGCTAGCTTGAGGGGCGTGACTACTTATCACCCATTGGCCGTGATGTCGTAGTTCAACCAGTTCCAGGATTTTCATCCTTTCGAGGGGGCGATAGGTCAGCATTCAGCTTCTCGATATCTCTCAGCAGAGGACCGATCCCGTGTTTATGCTTGTTGGGATCAGCGTGAGATAGCTGCTTTTTCTGTCAGTCATCCGGGTTGTTCTGTTGAGTATTCCGCATGGATGGAGACAGAGATTTTATCGGCTGCTGCAGTATCTACAATACTGGATAGCGACTCAGATGATGTAGAGCCCATGGAGGACATCGATTCCTACATCGAGGAGGAGCCCACTGCTGGGTTGCCAGCATTTCTTCTGGATTCTCCTAGTACCAGATCATGTTGTGATTCAAAGACTTTTCGACAAGATTAGAGCGTAGTCTTCATCTGATGACCTTTAAGAGAGATCAGGCTCGATCTATGATGTTGACTTCCCTTGATGGGAGGGACGCAGCTCTATTAGAGAGAGACGAGGTATTAGCTCGCAGAGATGCTGATGTTGTTGAGCGAGATGAGGCCAGATCAGCAAGAGATACAGTGATAGTTGAGCGGGATAGTGCTATATCTGCCCGGGATGTAGCTGTCACATATAGTACTGCCATGAGGTCCCTTACCACTGGCATAATCGCATAGATGAGCGCATATATTGATGATCATATGGTCACCATACAGATGGCTGTAGATCTGTTGGGTCGTGTGGATATTCTCGTACAGGAGACCACAGCTTTGCCTCCTTCTTCTAAGAGGGGCGCCATATTGGGCTTGTTAGCTCGCATATACACTGACTTGTAAACGAGCTTGTATTTACCTGCACAGACTAGCTTAGCCATTTTGTCATGAACAGTTTATATTGTATATATATCAAACAACATTATATATATGACAGGGAAATATATTTTGGATCACTTCCCTTTAGATATGCCTTGCTATTTGCTTGATATTTTGCTTTGCCGCTTGAGGTCTTGTGGTCTTGATGTATTTTGAATTCCTCCGGGTGGATGGACATTGAGTTGTCTCTGGATAGTTCAGAATGGATCATCGATCTATGTGTATCCTTACCATCTTTGGTGTCTTGGCACTGGTTTCTGGATCAAAATGTGGAGAAGAGTGTGGCTTTCCTCTCTGAGATTGACCACACCACAGATGGTTGCCAGTATTTTTATTTAGGAGAAGCCTAGTTAATTCCATCTCTTATGGATTGGTGTTGCTCTTCAAGATATGACCGCAGCTTAGATGGTCGCCGAATCTCCTATTTAGGAGGAGTTCAGGTAATTCCATCTCTTTGGTCTGAAGCCAAATGAAATGTAGTGGATTGAAGTTTGATCCCAATAAGAACTGACAATGGTTTGTGTTTTGGTAGGGAGTGAGACCGCACCATGAATGGCTGCCTACGTACTCCTATTGAAGAGGAGATCAGGTCTGTGTAGTTCGAACTTGGTGTAAGAGGTTCAATGTTGTATATGGCAGAAATGGTGTAGGAATGTTTTTATTGTTTTTGTAAGGAGAAGAGGGTAGAAATGTTTTTGTTATTTTTGGTTTATTGCGACCGGGCCATATGAAATGGTTGCCTACGTACTCCTATTGAAGAGGAGATCATGTCGACATAGTTTGCCCCTTAGGGCGAGAAGAAAAGTGCAATCCCATGTGCAGGTCAGAGTGCGGGGAAGAGAAAGTTTAATCCTAGGTTGAGGATAAACTGTAGGTATGAGAAGTTTGATCCTAGGTATGGGTAGCAAAACTACAAACACAAGAGGTTTAATCCGCGGTGGGATGACCTAAGTTGTAGGAATGCAAAGGAGAGCCAGGCTGCTGACTTGAAAAGTATGTTTCCTTGAGGGGCAAAGTGTAGAAAAGTTGTATGTGGTAAAGGGTTAAAGAACCGGAATGACTGGTGATATGATGGTTCCACACCAGGGTGTTTACGAGTTACTTGCATATAGTAATTGTTCCGCTGATTGTCCGATTTGATGAGTTGTGGAAATTCATCGTCGTCCATTTCTTATAATTTGAGATCGCCTCCTGTCAATACTTCTTTGACAATAAACGGGCCTTCCCAGTTAGGAGTGAATTTTCCTTTAGCCTGATCTTGGTTGTCCAGGATTTTCTTCAAAACCAAGTTATGTTGTTTAAACTATTAGAGAACCTTTTGTTGTAGGATTAGGCGATCCTTTCGATATAATAATCCCATGGAAGATAGTCGCGGTTAGCTTTCATCTATTAGAGACAATTGGTGATACCTATCTTGTATCCATTGGTCTTCATCCAGCTGAGCGTCTATCAACACTCGAAGGGATTCCATTTCAATTTCTATGGGAGCACCGCTTCCATCCCATAGGTTAAAGCATAGGGGGGTTGCCCCAGTGGAAGAGCGCATTGAGGTTCTGTAAGCTAACAGAGTAAGAGGCAATAGGTCAAGCCAATCTTTGTGGTTGGCGGACATCTTTTGCATAATCTTCTTGATGTTTTGGTTAGCGCTTAATCGCACTGCTCATCTTCTAATTTATAGATGACAAAGTTAAGATGTTTGATGTGGAATTTACTGCATAGCTCCTCCATCATTTTGTTGTTGAGGTTCTTAGCATTGTCTGACACAATCACCTCTGGTTGTCCGTATCGACAAACGACATTGTTTCTGATGAAAGCAATGATGTCTTCATTATTAACCTTGGGGAAAGAGGCTGCTTCCACCCACTTGGTGAAGTAGTCGATTATGGTGAAGATAAATCGGTGACCATTAATGGCATTAGGCTCAATGGGTCCGATAACTTCCATTCCCCACATTGAGAAGGGCTAAGGTGAACTCATATTGTGGAGTTCCTTTGAAGGGGCGTGTATGACGTTACCATGCATCTAGCACTGATAGCATATTTTGACGTGGTCATGGCAATCAGCTTTAAGAGATAGCCAATAATGTCCCGTCTTGAGGACTTTCTTAACAAGGAGGAGGCCACACATGTGGGGGCCACAGACTCTGCCATGGATTTCATCCATAAGTCTTTGGGCTTGATCTTTGTCTAAACATCTGAGGAGACCTAGTCCTACATCTCTTTTATAGAGCGCATCTCCACTCAGGTAGAATTTCATAGCAAGTCGATCCATCTCGCAGATATTCCTTGATATGCTGATACCAAGGATGTTGGATGGGAGGTAGCTCATCCGATACTTCTCCAACGTAATTCCCATAGGCTGGGGCCTTGTGCAGGGAAATTGTGACGCTTGACAAGTGTTCTTTGTCTGATATACAATTCAAGGAGGCCAAAGTTGCTAACGCATCTGCAAAGTCATTCCTATTATGAGGAACATGTAGAAAGTAGATTTTTTTGAACTCCAAAGCCATCTTCAAAACCTGTCGATGGTAAGGCTGCAAATGTAGTTCCTTAGTTTGATATATTCTGGTGGATTATCTGATTACCAACTCTGAATCTCCAAGGACAGTTAACCGTCTGATGCCCATTGAACGGGAAAGTTTTAGCCCCATGAGACAGCCTTCATACTTAGCCGTATTATTGGTGCTGCCAAATTGTAACTTGACGGCAACGGGATACTGCTCCCCCGTATCAGATACTAGAACTGCTCCAACTCCAGAACCTTCCATATTAACAACTCCATTAAAATACATCTTCCATGATTGGCACGTATCGTACTGATGGTTTTGCTGCACTGTTATTACTCCTTCATCAGGGAAATATGTTTCCAAGGGTTTAAAATCCCCTGAAGGTGCGGCGGCCAGTTGATCCGCGATTCCTTGACCTTTGATGAACTTTTGAGTCACATATACGATGTCGAATTGTTGTAGGATCAACTACCATCTGGACAGCCTATAATTTAACATGGGTTTTGTTGAACACGTACTTGAAAGGATACACTCAGGATATGAGATGGGTTGTGTGACCATGGAGGTAATGATGTAACCTCATGGAAGCCCATGCTAAAGCATAAAACTTCTTTTCGATCAGAGTGTACTTGTGTTCACTGTTGCTGAATCTTTTGTTGAGGTAATAGATAGCTCATTCTTGGCCTCTATCGTCCTTCTGTCCCAGCATGCAGCCTATGGCATTATCACTTATGGATAGGTACATGAACAGGGGAACATTGTAAGACCCCTACTTTTATAAATAAAGATGAATTTTCTATAAATATCATTTTTGAATATTATGGAGTAAATTTGATATAATGTTATAGTTGTGGGTAATATTTATAAATTTTGCAAAGTACGCAAGTTGTTATATAATATTCGATTGGTCGGGGAATATTCGTTTTAACAGAGAATATTCGTACAACGACACAATCATTGGTGGACCCCACAACAAAATTATTGTCGGATTGAGAAAACGACAAAAATATTTTATTGAAAATAATGGCGGAAGTTTTACCATTAATACTGTTGAACTACTCGGTAGTAATTATACAGTAATACGCGTGGTTGCATAGTAGCACAAGGTATTGATTATTGATGCTTATGTGATAAGTCAATCAGTTTTGTTTTTTATTGGTATTATCAATGTAATAAAATGAGAAAATCTTTTATATAAAATGAATACTTTTATAAAGTTATTCGTTTTATTAGGCCAATAGTAAAATCTTTTTATATAAAACAGAATACTTTTATAAAGTTATATGAATATATTATATTTTAATATACATAGTGTTTGCATAGTGCTCATAGTGTTTGCATAGTAAAATCTTTTATAAAGTTATTCGTTTTATTAGATTATAAATAGAATATATTATATTTAATTTAAAAGATTTTGCTTTAAATATGGACCGTCAGATTAAAGTAAATCAATCTGGACCGTTCATGAGTTAGTTACTATGCAGTCCATTTTTCTATAAATAGAAGCTCATTCCTTCATTATTTCTTACGAATTCACTGAAACACCCGAGAGAGAAATTATAGAGAAGCTATAGAAAAGTATTATGCTACTTCTCTACTCTTATATTTAGTTTCTTTTCTACGGTAGTGGATATTATTTGTTGTACTCGTAAGGAGTATTATTTCTTTTGTATTCATAAAGAGAACTTCATTATTCCATTATTAATTATTACATTGGAATAACTTTTTATCTGTGCCACCCTATATACTTGGTGAAATTTTTTCCGTTATTCCATTCTTTATTATTACATTGGAATATCCCGTCATGCAATGCGTTTTACTACCGTAACACAGTTCCATTCTTTATTATTACATTGGAATATCACGTGCAATGCGTTTACGTAGGACCCGGTTCCGTCTTTATTATTCTCATTAGAACATCCCGCTTGCGTCTAATTTCGCTTTGACCGTGTTTAGATTATTTATTAATCTGTTGGAATAACTGCTCTAAGCGAAGTACCGCATGCATGGTGATTTCTTTTGTTATTCCATTCGTTATTATATTCATTGGTTAAAGTTTTGACTTCTATACTCCATGAAATTAGTGGAATATCCTTGATATTTGCGCTTCATCCAAAGATCTTTTCATGGAAATATTCTTACGAGCATTCTTGAATTTTACTCTCTGCAAAGAAGTATCATGTTGATAATTTGGGCGTTATTGATTCATGGATAAATTAATTCTTGAACTTGTTTTATTGAATTCTTATATCATTGTCATCATCCTCATGTTTATATTATGTTGAAAGTTATCCGTGGCTTCAGTGGTGCATAGATGGACTTGGTATGATTATGACCGGGGGATTATTTTGTGTAATCATGGTAGTAATGTTACAAATGATGTGGTAAAAGTCCTCATTGACCCGTAGTGCATTGATGGACGGTTGTTGGCATGATCCCCGACCATTAATGAATACACAAATATTCTTGGCCCGTAGTGCATGGATAATTGTGGTCGTTGATACTAAAGAATATCATTGGCCGTAGTAATGCGGGTGATTCGATGATGTGGATTATTTATTGTCGAGTCTCAAATGATAAAAGTCATGAAAAACCTTTTAAATCATAGAAGATAGTAGATTTTATTCTCTACTTGACTCTTCTAATGGATTGCTTGTTTTTAAACTGTAGTTAAACTTGATGTTTGTTATATTGTATCAGTTTATCATCGTTTAAGACTAATGATAATTTATTCTGCATTATCTTAGTCATAATATTTCTTACTGGGCTAGTTGAGCTCACCCTTTCTTTCACTGTTCTCTTCAGGAAATGAGAAGATAGCTAGGACGAGTCGGGGAACGGAGTGATGGACCAGATGATAGTATTAGTAGTCCTCACTATTTTGTTAAATGGTGTGACAATAAATCTAATGAGGACCCCATTAAGTTTTTATATTGTCTAGATGACAATATTTGTATTAAAACTCACAGCATATGTTTAGTCGTATTTTACACGACTGTTGTATAATTAAGTTGTATTTGAATTTTGTACCATGTATTTGGCGACTCAAGATGTGTGATGTATACCTATTTTGGGGGCGTCACAGTTGGTATCAAAGCTTAGGGATATGATCCCTGGCTAAGATGTGAGAATAGAACTAGGATGGGAGAGACGGGGAATTCCTTCGCAAGTATAACATACCTAAGTTTATTTGGTATTTAATTGGTCGGTCAGAATATAGGGATAATATGTTACATGTCAATTAACATTTTAATTTGTGGCAGTATCTGAAAATGACATTCGAGAATGTTGAGAATAGCAATGGAGCACAGGCGACCGTTGATTCACCACATAACAATAATCAGGATAATGTGCATCAGGAAGGAGACAATCCTCATGCACACAACAACACTGACCAAATGATGAATGATGGAATATTCAGAGGCTTTGTGCAATTTATGCAACAGCAGGCGAGAGCGGCTTCTATCCAAAATGTAGGTGGAAATACTGGAAACTCTCGGACGGTCACCGCTAAATAGTTCAAGGAGCTGGGACCACCGGAGTTTATTGAATAGGCCAAAACCACTTAAGGCGGAAGAATGGGTAACAGTTGAACAAACAACTTCAGAATTAAAACAATTCTTTAGAACTTCTATAACCGAACAAAGGTTATGAAGCAGCTTGAATAATAGGAATAGTCTCGATTACTATCATCTTAAAACATCAACCACTTTTTCTTTGAAATACTTTCATTCTTATACCTTTTTCATACAAATTCTAT
Organism: Panax quinquefolius; assembly: GCA_020205615.1. Lineage (NCBI taxonomy): Eukaryota > Viridiplantae > Streptophyta > Magnoliopsida > Apiales > Araliaceae > Panax > Panax quinquefolius. The sequence goes on along the minus strand of CM035160.1, from coordinate 125,346,568 downwards.
TTGGCTAGAATCATTAGCACAGACTTAACAATAACGGTTCATGTATAAACTGTAAAGCCCCCAAACTCGGGTACATAAAACCCGAACTCAGTGCTTCACGATACGATTTCTATGAGCGGAATAATACTAATAATAATAACAATAATATAAAAATTAAACTTATCTTACATTTATCAGAGTCTAATCCCAATTACGCAACCTTTAGTATAATTCTTTACATGATATATAATACATATCATTGTCTATGTATTGTTTAACTATTACAAATAAATTACATTAAACATGTTCTATTTGCTTTCCTTTTCACTTGTTCTTGTCTGAACCTTCGAGTTGTTCATGCTTAAGTCAAAAACATTTAAATTTAAGCGAGGTGAGCATTTGGGTGCCCAAAGAAGTAACAACAATTAGAAATATAAGTAGTAGAAAGAAATAAATGTTTTCTTTGTACATCACTTCTACAACGAATTTATAGTTATGAAGTAAAATTGAACCGATAATATAACAACATAACAATTCTATCCCAAATTTTTGAAACTACGTTATTGACTATATATATAGGTATTAGTCGACCAGATTATGAATATTGTTTTTAGTTTTCGCTAAGGTTTAGCGTAACTTCATCTACAAACCGGTCATAACTTACTAGCGTTAGGTTGTACTTCCCATGGGCCCTGTGATTGATCAATACTACATTACAAGAACGATAGGATCGTTTCACTCACCCACCTGTATGCGCATAAAAGTTTTCCCGTGATCGGGATGTTCATACTTAGTCTGGAATCCGAACCAAAACAATTTGATTGGATGCAAAAAGGTTTTTATCATATTCAACGATAGTTCAGAATTCTGTGTCTAGCTGGTCAAGTAGCTTGGACTTATATATATATATATATATATATATATATATATATATATATATATATATATATATATATCAACATGTGATTAAATACAATGATTATCCAAGTGGGGACACTTATATAAACATATATAGAAATTAATGAATGTAATATATATATCGAATTATCATATACTAACATGTTGATAAACAATGATCTGATATAGAATATATCACAATAGGTTAATAATATAGCATAATAATAATATAATTACGAAACTTCTTACTCATGTCCATTGCGATAAAGGAAATACAAAGGTAAGATACTTGCCGATGCGGCTACTTCGATTCTCAGAACTTAGTTCTATCTTTATATAACACCTATCGTTAATAAGATCATTTGATCGATTAGAATAACATACTATAACACATTGCAGACCGCTTATTGCGAATAAAGACATAACCTAATCACATTGTCACATATGTTTCACAACCATTGAATCACAAATAAACACATATCTAATCAAATTTTCTAAGTCTAGATCAATTTAAAAACATGTCATTTATGCATCGACTTTATCGGGTAATTATCGAGTCTAAGACTCTATCCTGTAGTTCAATATCTATAAGTATCGATCATATTATTTTTAAATGACTTATAAGAATTTTTAAACATTTATTATAATTTATCATAAATTTTCAAACATCTAATCATTATTAAATGATTTAAATATTAAACAATGCTATTATCATTAATATTTAATTAATATTAAACTATTAATGAAACCATTGCAAAATGTTAAAGTTATTTATAATAACTCAAAATACTTTTAAAGTATTAATACTACACTTAAATGATTTTTAAAAGAATTAAAATCATTTTTAAATAATTATCATTAATATTAAAGTATTAATGCATTATTTATCAAAATATTAAAAGTCATTATTTATAACTTCAAATATTTTTAATTCATTTATATCCTTATTAAATGATTTTTAAATAAATAAAACCATTTTTAAACTATTTATTTAATATAATTATTAAATAAACTTAATATCATTTATTATTAAATTAATATCATTAATATTAAATTATTAATGAAATTATCCTTTAAATATTAAAAGTTATATTTTATAACTTTAAATATCTTTAAACACTTTATTTTCATTTAAAATGATTATTATAATATTAAAATCATTTTTAAACTAATTTATTTAATATAATTATTAAATAATTCTAATATCATTAATAGTAAATAATTAATAAAATTTACCTTTAAATATTGAAAGTTATATTTTATAACTTAAAATATTTTAAAACTATTTATTTTCATGTATTAAAATCATTTTAAATAATTTATTTAATATTATAATTAAATAATTTAAATACTTTTAATATTCCAAAAATATTAAATATTTATGAAATATATTCAAAATAATTAAATTATAATTTTCAGATTTTAAAATAATTTTTAAGAATTTATTTAGTATTTTTCATAATTAAAAACTATTTATTACTAATTATTTAATAAAAATAATTATTTTATAAATTAACTGTCGGTAAAGACCACCTATAGCGACACAACTGTCGCTGTAGGTGTTCTTCGCGTTCTTGGCAAAACCCAGAAAACTCATGCTAGAAAACGAGGGGGTGAGTTTGACCAATCTCACAGATCGGATCGATGTGTTTCTGGGAAATATAATGATTGGAGGTTGTAGTACTAATGCAACCCTATACGCTTCAACAACCAACATGTCCAAAAAACAAAACAATAAATAGATATAATCAATCAAAGTGGTTGTCAGAGCTGTTCTTCATTTCTGGGTTATCCAGAAATGAAGAAAAGTTCGTGAGGCCTACTTTGGGCTTCCACAACTTTCTGCTCATGTAATCTTTGTGCGAAATAATGAGTGCAGTGTGTAGCTAGAATGCAATAGAGTAGAGCTATTATAAAAAATACAAATAACATCAACATAATCAACAGTTACGAGCTGGTCAACCATTGTCAGAAATCATGTTCTTGATTTTCTGGAAATCCCAAAAAACCAATTGAGTGATCATCTAAGCTGGTTTGACCATCCATAGTGTTCAATATGTTGATGATTTCAAGGATATAAAAAGTCTTAACCAGAAGTCCATATACCACACCACAACATTGCCACAACAAAAGACATTAAGCCGTAAACACCAGAGAGATCTGGATGCACAAATATGTTGTCAAACGGTTCTGGGCCCGTTTCTGGGTTACCCAGAAACTTGCAAGTCATGGTCGGTCAACGTAGTTTGACCTTCCATAACTTGCGATTTACATATGATCTAAGCCTCATTTCATGCCCAGTGAAAAAGAACACATATCAGAATACAACTACAAACTTTCAAAACACAAAAATAAAACATAGATAGAGATCTACAAGGCCTGACATTTGGTTGTCAGAACACATAGAAAAATTTTCCAGATTTTTTTAAATCTTCAAATCCGAGCCTCTAGATGTTATGGATCTGACATCTAGCAACCCAGATCATCTTTATACATCACTAACATATTAAAACACATAATCATAACATCTAACGGTGGATCAAAGGTCAGATTTTAAAATTAGGGTTCTACCTTTCTTAAGCTATGCTTGATTCTGGCCTCTTGATCTGTTAATTGAAATCGTGGGGCTATTGTTTGTGGGACTGATATACTTATATATTTTGTGGGTTTTAGTGAGAGAGGGTCATGGAAGAGAGTTGTGCAAAAAATGAGCTAACGATTGATATTTCTCTCTCCTAGATCTATTTATACAACTTGTATGCTATGTATTTGGCTTGCAATTGGGCTTATCTGCTGAGATTTGTCACATGGGGTGGTTGGATTTGGTCACCAACTCACCTAAGGTCAAAACCTATGTTTTTAGCTTTAATAATGCAAGGGGTATTTTGGTCTTTTCGCTTTTATTTTTAATGGCAATCTTGTAAACTTGTCAAAATCTTAGGGTTTAGGGTTTGGGTTAGGGTTTGAACCATTTTAGGGTTTAAAAATAATTTCTAGAATTTCCAATTTAGGGTTTGCACAAATGAATAAATAAATAAATTTTAGTTTCTAAAAATTTGAAATTAGGGTTTCTTAATTATGATAAATTTTCTAATTACACTCTACATGAACATTAGTGTATTAAATATTTAATAATTAGGGTTACCCCACCAATTAGGGTTACTAATTACTTAAAATAAAATTTGAAGTTTAAATATTTACTAATTATAGTTAAGCTTGCTAAAATTAATAATTAGGGTTTACAATTAGCAATTAAGTTTTATAATTATTAATTAGGGTTACCTAATATAGAAATTAGGATTTCAAAATATTAATTTAGGGTTTTTACTTAAGAAATTAGGGTTTCTAATTTCACGATTAGGGTTTCCAACAATTATGGTTTTTCCTAATTAATGTTAATATCAATAATGTGCAGCATTAGTTAGTCACATTATCATGATTACATAACGACTTATCAAATTCATAGAGTCGTAGATGGCCTTCGAATTAGGGTTTTAAATCAATTAGGGTTTATAATTTAAATATTAGGGTTTCAAAAAAAACATTAGAATTTCTAAATATTAATTAGGGTTTCTCTGATTAATATTAAATTCTATAATACACCACATATATCATGATTATATACAAATCTTGAATTTCCCTTTTAATTTCAAAATAGGGTTAAACAAATTAATATTAGGGTTTAGTCATAATACATTAAAACTGTTCCACACATTAACATTACACACATACAAAGACACATCTATAACAATTTGACAAATAATAATATAATATTATTATTCTCATTCAATTCCTTGATAAAAATACAAAATTAGGGTTTGGATTTCATATCCGATTTATCTTTCATATTTAACATTATTAATTAAGTTAAAATAATTAACTTAATTAATCTAGCCTAAATTCATATAATAAAATATATTATTATTATAATAATTCTTAAAATCAATTCATATACTATTTAAATAATATATAATTATATTTTCATGGAAAATAAATAGTAAAAACATTTCTACTATAAAATTAATTATTATAAGAATATACTTTATAATAATCAATAATTCTAAAATAAAATTATTTATAAATATTCATGTAATAAATATATTTTTATTTATTACATAATTACATATACACATTATCTTGTACAAATCCTCATCTTTAAAATAAAAAAAAAATTATATGCAAAATTTATGATTTAATTTTATAGAAAATATCGGGTTGTTACATTCACCCTCCCTTATAAAGATTCCGTCCCCGGAATCACCGTTTTAAAACCTATACATACCAGGGTACATAGCATACATAATCATTGCAAGTAGATCTCGATCAAAATTGATCGAACTGATCTTTAACTATTCAGCATAAAGCTTATCTATCTGCTTATACGGAGAATTGATTTCTAATAGAACTCAATTTCCTCTTTCAAAATAATTTATAAAATAATTTACTATATATAAGAAAATAATATATAAGAAATAAAAATGGGTTTGGGTAATACCTGGAGTTGCATCCCCGGCGGCTGCTACAGTTTCTTGAACGGTTATGTTGAAGACGCTTGCGGTTGATTTCATTGGTTTGATTGTTGATGTTGGTCCCGTCGTCGCTAATGTCCTGCTCCCTTTCCTTGTTTGCGTATTCCTTGCCTCCCTTCTCCTTCTTGAACAATCTTCCACCTTATACTCCATTAATTCACACTTAAAACACACAGACTTGTCCTTTATCTCCTTTCCTTTTTATCGTATAGGTGACAAAACTATTTGCCCCTTTAGTTTCGTTTTCGTCTTGGAAACATTATCATAAATTATTCTTATTAACTTACATTCTAAACCTTATCATATACACTTAACATATAACACAAAACTTTCTATTCGAATAATCATGTACTCAAAATAATAAAATTTTGAAAATTTGGTTTTCTGCATTAACTAGTACTCATATAATTAACTACTATCTTTATACCAACTTATTTCATTAATCCCATATAAATTCATACTCATATCACTTTACATACCATATCACATATTTCTTTAATCATCCGTTATCCCTTTGTGACTCAAAAGTCGGGAATCGCTGCCACAACTTATACAAAATTTGAAAAATATTACCTTATACAAACATACCTATCATATACTTAATATAGAATCATACCTATTCAAGTAATACTAGTACTACTTATTTCTTACGCCTCCACTAAGGATCAATTGCTTAGAAATTTGTCTATTCCCATTATCCTCAATAATCCATTCATACCTAACTACACCTAGTTCGTCCCACTTACCATACATTATGAGTTTAAGAACTCGACATTGACCACATATTCTTTAACTCTATTCTACCTATCAGTTAAACTATCATTTCATGGTCCAGTACTATATTTTTCAAAACAACAACCTCATTGAAGTAGCTTTCAATATGAGCCTCTATTTCAACTATTGGCTTTGATATTGGCTCGGTTATGGAGATTAAATCTTTCCTTACGATCTGAGGTTATCCTAATCCTTTCCTATCTGACATATACACACTTAACTTATCCTGATCATCAACTAATATATACATACAACAAATAATAGTTTTATACAAGTTATCTTTTATTTGATTTGACGATGAACTTATTCAATTCATCTCCCTTTTTAAACTCTATCTGAGTTATTTGAATTTTCAACGTTTCCCTCTGTTCCAAGGTTATAGCCTAAGGTCTAACCCACCTAAGGTTTTTAACCCTAAGCTCTGATACCAACTTGTAAAGCCCCCAAACTCGGGTACTTGAAACCCGAACTCAGTGCTTCACGATACCATTTCTATGAGCGGAATAATACTAATATTAATAACAATAATATAAAAATCAAACTTATCTTACATTTATCAAAGTCTAATCCCAATTACGCAACCTTTACTATAATTCTTTACATGATATATAATATATATCATTGTCTATATATTGTCTAACTATTACAAAAAAATAACATTAAACATGTTCTGTTTGCTTTCCTTTTCACTTGTTCTTGTCTGAACCTTCGAGTTATTCATGCCTAGCTGAAAACATTTAAATTTAAGCAAGGGTGAGCATTTGGGTCCCCGTCAAGTAACAACAATAAGAAATATAAGTAGCTGAAAGAAATAAATGTTTTCTTTGTACATCACTTCTACAACGAATTTATAGTTGTGAAGTAAACTGAACCGATAATAACAACATAAGAATTCTATCCCAAATTTTTGAAACTACGTATTGACTATATATATAGGTATTAGTCGACAGATTATGAACAATGTTTTTAGTTTTCGCTAAGGTTTAGCAGAACTTCATCTGCAAACCGTCATATCTTACGGGCGTTAGGTTGTTCTTCACATGGGCCCTGTATTGATCAATACTACATTGCAAGAACGATAGGATCGTTCACTCTGTCCACCTTTGAGATAAAAGTTTTTCCGTGATCGGGATGTTCATACCAATCCGAATCCGAACCAAAAAAATTTGATTGGATGCAAAAAGGTTTTTATCATATTCAACGATAGTTCGTAATTACGTGTCTAAATAGGGTCAAGTAGCTTGGACTTATATATATATATATATATATATATATATATATATATATCAACATGTGATTAAATACAATGATTATCCAAGTGGGGACACTTATATAACCATATATAGAAATTAACGAACAGAATATATATATCGGAATTATCATATACTAACATGTTGATAAACAATGATCGGATATAGAATATATCATAATAGGGTTAATAATATAGCATAATAATAATATAATTCTAAAACTTCTTACTCATATCCATTGCATAAAGGAAATGCAAAGGTAAGATACTTATTCGATCTTACTACTTACGATTCAGTAACTTAGTTCTATCTTTATATAACACCTATCAGTAATAAGATCATTTGATCGATTAGAATAACATACTATACCACATAGCACTGCTTATTACAGTCAGTACATAACTAATCACATTGTCACATATGTTTCACAACTATTGAATCACAAATAAACACATATCTAATCAAATTATCTAAGTTCAGATCAATTTTACGAAACGCTTGTAAAAATCGGATTTACTTTATCAGTAATTATAGAGTCCAAGACTCATCCCGTAGTTCAATATCTATAAGTATCAGTCATATTATTTGTAATTGACTTATAATAATTTTTAAACATTTATTATAATTTATCATAAATTTTCAAACATCTAATCATTATTAAATAATTTAAATATTAAACAATTCTATTATCATTAATATTTAATTAATATTAAACTATTAATGAAACCATTGCCAAAATGTTAAAAGTTATTTATAATAACTCAAAATACTTTTAAAGTATTAATATTACACTTAAATGATTTTTAAAATAATTAAAATTATTTTTAAATAAATATCATTAATATTAAAGTATTAATGCATTATTTATCAAAATATCAAAATAATTCTAATATCATTAATAGTAAATAATTAATGAAATTTACCTTTAAATATTGAAAGTTATATTTTATAACTTAAAATATTTTAAAACTATTTATTTTCATTTAAAATGATTTTTCTAATATTAAAATCATTATTAAACTAATTTATTTAATATAATTATTAAATAAATCTAATATCATTAATATTAAAATATTAATATTTTTCATGAAAAAATATCCAAAGTTATATTTTATAACTTAAATAATCTTTAAATCATTTTTCTATAAATTTTAAATTATCAATTCTATTTTTCATAATTTATTTAATATATTCAATAAATAACTTAATTATCATTAATATTAATTAATTAATGAAATTCATCATAAAATATTAAAAGTTATCAAAAATAACTTAAATTATTTTCTTATACCATAATATAATTTTAAATGATTTTTCATGTATTATAATATTATAATATTATTTTATAATTTCTGGACAGCTTTTGAAAAATTATTGAATAATATAAATATTTATTGTATTTTTAAACTATTTACAATTAGTTTAAACATATAGGAAATTCATAGAAAATTCTATGAATGGTGGAAAATTATAAAATTTGTTGAAAAATATTATAATAATATATGATTAATATTGATGATGTTTTTAAGATATAAAAGTATGTCGAGTTAGTATTTCTATTACGAACCTAGTAAATGATAGTTTTTATAAATTGAAATAATTATAGAAAATTATCGATATAGAAAGCGACATAAATAACCTTTTTATAAAAATAACGGCAAAGCTTTTATCGTTAAACTGTTGCAATAGCCGATGATAAAAATATAGTAATACACGTAATTCTATAGTAGTACACGGTATTCCACAATGTAACACACAGTATTGCACAGTGATTTATATTATTGATTCTTACGTAAGAAGTCATTCAGTCTTTCATTCAATAATTGTCACAGTAGTTATTGTACAATAACTCATATTATTTGATATGATATAATTATATCAGTTAGAAGTATTGTGAGTCTATGTTAATAATTGTGAATAATTGTTAAAATATTGAAAATGTGTAAATAATTGATGAATAAAAGGTGTTGATTAAAGATAAGTATGATATGCAGATGTTTGTTCAATTATTTTTTTTACAAAAGTAAGTTTGGCATGACTTGCCGACACTCTACTTTTTCTAAAGTAATATGGACCACAACTCTATTATTAAACAAATTTTGTTAAAACGAGTACAAGTTGGTTTAAATTTTTTCGCGGGGACCATAAATTCCACTACCATTATTTTATGCAGCTCATTTGGTTATTTTGTCAAATTGTGTGTGCTATTTGTTTCCTCAATTTTCAGTAAAAATAGGTGGCCCGGTTGAGTAACTAAACACACACCATCACTACACTAAAAATATAAAATTCTTTTACTACAATATTGTTAGTATAATATTGTGAGTATTTCTATTGAGTGTAAGGTTACTTCAAGTGTAGATAAGGAATGCAAGCATTGTATAAGTTGATCAATTTCACAGAAAACAGAATCAAATCACATGCTAAGGTAAGGGGTAACATTTTTTTATGGTAAAGGGATATCATTTTCTTTTATACTCCATATTATGGTAAGATATTATTATTTGTTTCTTCAGCTTATCATTAAATGGTTAAAAGTTCTGAAATGATTAGAATATCCTTAATAGTTTGTGCTTCATCCTTAAAAATTCTGACATAGATCTTTCTATTCAGTCTAAAGTTATTATTTTTGAGTCAGGAACTGTACATTACTTGAATTTTATATTCTATTAAGAATTTTAATCGATTTTCTGGATATCATGTTGGCAATTTGTGTGACGCCCCCAAAATAGGTCCATTCCATCCAACCCATTCTGAGTCGCCAAATACATGGTACAGAAATAACTACAACTTTATTAATACACTTGTCGTGCAAAATACGACAACATATATACTGTTAGTTTAAATACAATTATTGTCTTCTAGACAATATACATACCCAAATAAATCCTCATCACAATTATTTATACATTATTTTACAAAAATGGTGAGGACTACTAAACAACTCTCTCTAGAACCTTCATTCCATACCCCGACTCGTACTCGCTACATTCTCGCCTCCTGAAAATAAAAATGGAACAAAAAGGAAAAGGGTGAGCTCAACTAGCCCAGTAAAGAATATTATGACTAAGATAATATACAACAAATTATCGTTAATCTCCAACAGGGAAAAATCTAATAGAATACAATAGACAACAAGTTTTAAATCAATCTTCGCAGCGGAAATAATAATTCATTAGAAGAGTTAAGTAGAGAATGCAAACTACTATCTTCTATATATGAATTTAAAAGTTCATCGTCGATATTTTATCCCTGTGAAATAGTACTCGTGAATAGTAACTCCGACCTCAAAAGATAGAAATTTCACAAAAAAAACATCATCACGCTTCGTGAATAGTACTCGTGAATAGTAACTCATAAATAGTAACCCCGACATGAAAAAGTTCTAAATTTGATTAAAATTTCCAACCAATATTTCGGCATAATGATATTGAAAAAATAATATCATTTTCGAATAAAATAACATCCCTTACCTCGAAAGACAGTACTTCTAGTTGAAACACCGGATATAGGCTATGACTTGAACTTGCACCGTATAGCTATACTCAAAGTATACTCAAAATACTCATAAGAATACGCTCAATAATATATAGAGAGAAAACTTCAGTTTCTGGTGTGATTTTCAATTCTAACCTAAGCACCCTATTTATAGGAAAATGCTTAGAACACTAAAGCAGAAAATTTAATATAATATTAATATTTACAAAACACATTCCTACGCCCACTTTGAAATCTGATTTCAGCCACCAAGCACATGTTAAAGATGTCCACCAACATTTGAAAAACGTTTTTCTTAAAAAACATAATTAAAACTTCCAAAAATTAATTATTTCAGAGCTTCGGAACTTAAATAATTCATAATAAATAGCTCTTTTATCAGAAAAAATTTGAAACTCGCGTTTTTCCATAGGAAATTCCATTATCTACAACTTTGCAGTGAGAAAAGTTTTCCCAAATTCCAAAACAGAAATTGACCAAATCCACAAGCCAAGCGATTTTACAAGCTATAATCAAATTTCTATTCGATAATTGTGTCCACCAACACACAAAATATGTGTTAAACATTTAATGCCACAAAATACTCTTCCTCCTCATATACTCATATATCCCACATTCATTATAAAAATATCACCGTTAATATATTATTAAAATAATATATTGAAATGAATTATTTTATCGGAAAAGATAGAATATTAATTTTCAACAATTGTCACATTAAAATTTTCTCCATCTATATCCACATAAAATCAATATTTTCCTCATCATATAAATCAATAATTAATTATTCACAAATAATATTACAGAATCACAAGATCTTGGCAACCGTGCCGCTTCCGGAAAGAGGGGCTTTCCAATAAGGATCTCTCCTTCTTCGACGCCAAGATTAGGTGACCAAACCTCTCCTTAGACAAAACTTTCTAGACATTGCCAATAATGTTATCCAATAATATTATTCAGATAATATGAATTATTGCTCCGATAATGGAAAATACTGTGTAATGATAATTTATTGAAATAACAGTAATATAAAATATCAATGCAGCAATTATTGAATCAATAAAATAAAATACTGAACAATACTTATTGTAACAATTATTGAGTAGTGCCTTCTTACGTAAGAATCAATAATTGGTGCAATACCGCATCTTCTTGCTCAACAACGCCGTTATTAGTGTGTTTTAACCAAGGGTATTCCAACAAAGATACTTCGTAACAACTACGCCATTATTTATAAACAACTTATATTTGTCATTTTCTTCATCTAATCGCTTTCCGTTATGGGGCCCACAAAAGACTGCGTCGTCGAACGAATATTCCCCGACAGCAAGAATATTCCACGACCAACCGAATATTCCCCAACAACAATGAATATTTTATAACCACTTGCTTATTTTGAAATATTTGCGTATTTTACCCATAACTATCCACATTAATCAAATCAACCCTTACTATTTCAAAATAATAAATAGAGGAAAATAAATTTCATTTATTAATAATTTGGGGTCTTACAACCTCCCCTCCTTATGAAATTTTGTCCTCGAAATTGATGTATGTACCTGGTGTTTCCAAAAGATGAGAATACCTCACTTTCATTTCCATTTCCAACTCCCAGGTCATTTCCTCAATAGCATGGTTTCTCCACAAAACTTTAACTTGTGGTATAACCTCGGTACATAGGACATGTTCTTTCCTCTACAATATCTTGGACAGTACCTCCTCGTGAGCGTTAAGTCTTGGCTATCTCGTCCGTTCTAACTCAATGGCGTGGTTCGGTCGTCCACATATTTACGTAACATCGATCGTGAAAAGCGTTATGAACACGCGTCATACTTGGCGGTAAACGCAGTCTATAGGCCAAAGTTCCTATTCGATTGAGAATTTCAAATGGATTAATAAATCGAAGGTTTGAGCTTTCCTCACCTCACCGATTCTCGCTTTTGAAATAACAACTTCTTGCACCTCCTTCTTCAAATTCATCACTCGGTTGTGTAGCTTGAATACGACTTTAACTTTATCGATTAAAGTCGATTATACTCGTATATCATCACGTGGGTACCTAAAGTTTTCATCTCCATCTCTATTATTTGTAAATTATACTGAAATGAGTCTTTGACAATATCGTACTTTCGTGCTTGTATACGATCTTCTACTCAACACGTCAGCTACCACGTTTGCTTTTCCAGGATGACATGGTCGAACATGTCTTTGAAATGAGTCTCCTCTTGAGTTCTTGAAACTCTTCCCACATTCCTTGCTCCATTCGATTTTTGTATCTCTACGAGTCACTCGTTAATGGAATAGCGATTCGAGAATATCCTTCAACGAATCTCAGGTAATAACCAACTAAGCCTGAAAGCTACGTATTTCGATTAATGACTTAGGTTTTTCTCAACTGACTCATATCCCAACCTTGGATAAGACGTTACAATGACACCTATCGGTTTACTATCGCACGAATATGGTGTCCCCTACGAGTGATGTCCAAGCTTTGGTGCATTCCACAAAGGAAGTCACGGATATAGGCTCGGTACCAAATTCTATAGTTGAATTTTTAACTCCTGAAGTTCAATAGGAGCGATTCGATATGAGATTTTAGAAATGAGTTTTGTACCGGGTTCAAAGTCGATACAAAATTGAATATCAGTCTTTGGGAGTAAACCAAGAAATTCTTTAGGAAATACGTCATGAAAAATTAATAACAACAGGAATATTATTCAAATCTGACGTGTCTTTATTCAAATCCATAACATGGACTAAGAACTTGACATCCGTAATAAACGAATGACTTCATGGCTTGATATGAAAATGTTTGACTACAATAGTTTGATTGCTTGAATTCAAATAACAGGTTGCTTAAGAATATGAAAACTAACAACCTTACGAAAGTAATCAATTTCGGCATGATGAGTAGTTAACCTTAAAATCACATCAAAAGCAAATATCTCTATAGAAATAAGGTTAACATGTAATGTGATAGTGCCAACCAGAATCAAGCAAGATTTCTAAACAACAGATGTAATGAAAGTTTCTCCTAACGGATTCTCCATAACTAGGTCAAAGTCTAATTTTCCGTAGTCAAGTTCAAGCGTTGAGCTAAAGCAAGAGAGATAAAAGAATGGGTAGAACCCAGATTCAGTAAGGTATAAACTTCACAAGAATTTATAATTAACTAACCTGTACTAACTTCGTTCGGGTTCCTCGTATTTTAATTTGGTCACGACAAACGCTCTTCCAAGAACCGCTGACTTTGACTTTTCAGGACATCCTTTTGAGTCACCATTCCTTACCGGATCTGGTTTCGATATCGTCTAATCTCGGCGATATGTCCTTCTTTTCCACAATTATAGCATACCTTAAACTGTTGGGGCGGTTTGGTGATATATCCCTCTTTCCGCATTTGTAACATACGACGATGGTCTTTCTCCTCCCTTGGAACCATTTACTCTCTGGCGGCGACGTCTTCACATGGTCGTTGTTGAATCTTATCTTTTTAAAATCTCCTCCCGACTCGCTTCTTCTATTTTCATGGCCATGATTACCACCAGAGTGGTTACCGCCTTTGTCCGTATTCTTCTTTCTCCGCTGGTTATCGTTATTCTGATGACTGCTATCATCGGTATGATCCTGGTTATGGTCCCTCGGTTGAACGTACTCCTTATCTCGCTTTAACAACTGAGCCCTGTTGACAACATCTGAATAGAGAGAAAATTTATAAGAAATGAGATACTGACGTATGCCGGGTTTCAAACCTCTCAGAAACATCCGCGTCATCGCTCCTCATTCTCCACCAAATGAGGTGCAAACTGGATAACTCCGCGAACTTCGTCTCGTCTTTGGGACACCGCCATGTTATTCGCTCCAGCTTAATAAACTCCACTTCCTTCATATGCATTTAATACTTTCGTGGAAGTACTTGTCATTGAGCAGCTTCTATAACGCCTCCCAAGACATGCCGAAAAGTGCGATTGGATGGGTACGCTTCACAGATTCCCACCAGTAATCTGCCTCATTACGGAACATAAAAGTAGCGAATGGAACTTTTTGTTCCTCTGTGCATCCCAAGACATCGAATATCTTGGTAATTTGTTTGACCCACGTCTCCGCCTTAATCGGATCCGGCATTCCCCAGAATTCTGGTGGTCCCAACTCTTTGAACTGCTTGGCTGTGACCACCCGTGAATTGCTATCATTTCCTCTTGTATTTTGAACACGAGTCTCCCTCGTCTGATTTTGCATGAACTGCAAAAAGCTTCTAAACATCCCCTCGTTCATCATCTCGCTTTCGGTGGTGTTGTTTACGAGGAGGTACACATTGCCACTGTACCGTTCTTCTCGTTGGTAAAAGTCACAGGCATCTCCACGATCTCATTTACTCCATCATTAATATTCTCAATCGACATTCTCAAATCACCATCATAAAATAAGGGTTAATTAAGGAAATCAATATATCACATAATATCCCTATATACTAACCAACTAACAAATAAGCTTAGGTATGACACACTAGCGAAGGATTACTCGTCTCTCCCCTCCTAGTTCTATTCCCCGATCTCCGCCAGAGATCATATCCCTAAGCTCTGATACCAATCTGTGGCGCCCCAAAATAGGTCCATTCCATCCAACCCATTTTGAGTCGCCAAATACATGGTACGAAATAATTACAACTTTATTAATACACTTGTCGTGTGCAAAATACGACAAACATATATATTGTGAGTTTAAATACAATTATTGTCTTCTGAGCAATATACATACCCAAATAAATCGTCATCACAATTATTTATACATTATTTTACAAAAATGGTGAGGACTACTAAACAACTCTCTTTAGAACCTTCATTCCATACCCTAACTCGTACTCGCTACATTCTCGCCTCCTGAGAAGAAAAATGGAACAAAAAGGAAAAGGGTGAGCTCAACTAGTCCAGTAAAGAATATTATGACTAAGATAATATACAACAAATTATCGTTAGTCTCCAACAGGAAAAAATCTAATAGAATACAATAGATAACCGCTTTTAAATCAATCTTATGCAATAAAATAATAATTCATTAGAAGAGTTAAGTAGAGAATGCAAACTACTATCTTCTATATATGAATTTAAAAGTTCATCGTCGATATTTTATCCTGTAACATCAATCAATATATATCTAGAATCAATTATTCATCTTTGCACTACAAGCCAAAGATATTCATCGATTAATCATGTTCATCTAAACACTGTTCATCTTTTGCACTCACGGCCAAAGATATTAATCGATCGGTCATGTTCATCTCAACACCTATTCATCTTTGCACTACTGGCCAAAGATATTCATCAAGAAATCATTCATCTTTTACTACTGAATTAAAAGATATTCAAGATTATCATCATTTAGGACCGAGGATGATGAAAAATATTTTAAAGAAAACGAATCCAATGAAACAAAAGAACAAGTATTAAGGATTCGTACTTTAAATAATCCAAGTTCAAAAATACTTCATAAATAACCAGATTGGAGTAAAATTCAAGAATGAAGATCAAAACATAGATCCAATCAAAGATAGGAATCATAATGAGACAATCTTGGACACGTAAAAGAAAATTTAATTTTTCTCGTGAATAGTGTCGATAAATGAATAGTCTCAGATATCGTGAATAGTAACTCCGACCTCAAAAGATCGAAATTTCACAAAAAAAACATCATCACGCTTCATGAATAGTACTCGTGAATAGTAACTCGTGAATAGTAACACGTGAATAGTAACTCATGAATAGTAACCCCGACATGAAAAAGTTCTAAATTTGATTAAAATTTCCAACCAATATTTCTAATAATGATATTGAAAAATAATATCATTTTCGAATAAAATAACATCCCTTACCTCGAAGAGCAATTGACTTCTAGTAGAAACAATTTGATATAGGCTATGACTTGAACTTGCACCGTGTATAGCTATACTCAAAGTATATACTCAAAATACTCACAAGAATAAACTCGATAATATAGAGAGAAAATTTGGGTTTACGGTGTGATTTTCAATTCTAACCTAAGCACCTATTTATAGGAAAATGATTAGAACACCAAAGCGTAAAATTTAATATAATATTAATATTTACAAAACACATTCCTCGCCCACTTTGAAATCTGATTTCACCACCAAGCACATGTTAAATATGGCCACCAACATTTGAAAAAAGTTTTTCTTAAAAACATAATTAAAACTTCCAAAATTAATTATTTCGGAGCTTCAAAACTTAAATAATTCATAATAAATAGCTCTTTTATCAGAAAAATTCAAACACGCGATTTTCCATAGGAAATTCCATTATCTACAACTTTGCAAGAAGAAAGTTTTTCCAAATTCCAAACAGAAATTACCGAAATCCATAAACGTATTGATTTTACATTTATAATCAAATTTCTATTAATAATTGTGTCCACCAACACACAAAATATGTGTTAAATATTTAATGCCACAAAAATACTCTTCCTCCTCATATACTCATATATCCCACATTCATTATAAAAATATCACCGTTAATATATTATTAAAATAATATATTTAAATGAATTATTTTATCGTAAAAAATAAAATATTAATTTTCAACAATTGTCACATTAAAATTTTCTCCATCTATATCCACATAAAATCAATATTTTCCTCATCATATAAATTAATAATTAATTATTCATAAATACTATTACAGAATCACAAGATCTTGCAACTGTGTCGTTCCTGGAAAGGGGGCTTTCCAATAAGGATCTCTCCTTCTTGGCATAATTAGGTGACCAAACCTCTCCTTGATGTAAATTTCTAGATATTGCCAATAATGTTATCCATTAATATTATTCAGATAATATGAATTATTGCTCTCAGATAATGAAAAATACTTTGTAATGACAATTTATTGAAACAACGAAGAATATAAAATATAAATGCAAAGAATTATTGAATCAATAAAATAAAATCTTGAACAATAATTATCAGTAACAATTATCGAGTAGTGCCTTCTTACGTAAGAATCAATAATTGGTGCAATACTGCGGTGCTACTCTTGTCAACAACGCGTATTAGTGTGTTTTAACCAAATGGGTATTCCAACAAAAGATAATCTTGAATAACTACGCTACGTTATTTATAAACAACTTATATTTGTCGTTTTCTTCATCCAATCGCTTTCAAGTTATGGGGCCCACAAAAAGATCAGCTACTGTCGTATGAATATTCCCCGATGCAAAGAAGAATATTCCACGACCAAACGAATATTCCCAAACAACAATGAATATTTTATAACCACTTGCTTATTTTGAAATATTTGCGTATTTTACCCATAACTATCCACATTAATCAAATCAACCATTACTATTTCAAAATAATAAATAGAGGAAAATAAATTTCATTTATTAATAATTTGGGGTCTTACAATTTGGACTCGGATAATTAAGTTGAAAATTACTAAGATTTATTTTATCTTATTATTCTGATTATTTCTGTCCTTTCATTATATATATCATTGTCATCATCCTCATGCTTATATTATGGTGAAAGTCGTCTTTAGCTCGTAGTGCATAGATGAACTATTGATGGGTATGATTATGACCAGGAATTGTGTATTGGTGTAATCATGACCTATAATGTTACAGACGAATGACGTGGTGAAAATCATCTTTGCCGCGTAGTGCATAGATGGACTATTGATGGGTATGATTATAACTAACATTTGTGTATTGGTATAATCATGACTTGTAATGTTACATACGAATGATGTGGTGAAAGTCATATTTGGCATGTAGTGCATATATGAACTATTAATGGGTATAATTATGACCAAGAATTGTGTATTGGTATAATCATGACATTTAATGTTACAGGCGAATGATGTGGTAAAAGTTCTCTTTGGCCAGTAGTGCAAAGATGGACTGTTTATTATTGGTTTTACAGTTGTATATCTTTGGCTCGTAGTGCAAAGATGAACAGTTGATTATTGGTTTTACAGTTGTATGTCTTTGGTCGTAGTGCAAAGATGATTTTAATTGCATAATTATAAACATAAACTGTGAATTGGTATAACCATAAGCTTTGTGTTTCACGTAAAAACTGTAAGAACTGAGAAATTCATGATTTAATAAATATTTCAATATAAGAGAATGAATATTTATTTGAGTATATATTGTGACGCCCCCAAAGTAGGTATACATCATCCATCTTGAGTCGCCAAATACATGGTACAAAATTTAAATACAAACTTCTTTTATATAGTACGACAAAATGTAGCTGAGAGTTTCAACACGGATAATGTCTCGTAGAGAGTATCCAAACTCAAATAAAGTCCTCATTACAATTATTATCACACTATTTCACTTAATATTGAGGACTACTAATGCAAACATCTGGACCGTCACTCCGTTCCCCGACTAGTCTCAGCTATATTCTCATTTCATGAAGAGAACAATGAAAACAAAGGGTGAGCTCAACTAGCCCAGTAAAAAATATTATGACTAAGATAATGCAGAATAAATTATCGTTAGCCTTCAACAGTGTTAAACTGATAAAATATAATAAACATCAAGTTTAACTGCAGCGGAACAAGCAATCCATTAGGAGAGTCAAGTAGAGCATGATATCTACTATCTTCTATGATTTAAAAAGTTTATCATCAATTTTATGGCTGAGACTCAGCTTAATAAATAAACCACATCATCGAATCATCTCTGCACTACGCGCTAAGGATATTCATGTAATCATCAATGGTCATGATTATACCGAATAATCCTTGGTCATAATCATACCAACAACTGTCCATCAATGCACTACAGGCCAATGAGGATTTTTACCACATCATTTGTAACATTACGGTCATGATTATACCGAATATTCCCTGGTCATAATCATACCAATCAATAGTGCATCTATGCACGTAAGCACATATGACTTTTACCATAATATAACCATGAGGATGATGACAATGATATCAAAATTCAATTAAAAGAAAGAAAATGATAAAATTTTAAAGATTTATAACGTAATTTATCCAGAATTCAATAATGTCCAAATTTTCAACATGATAATGCTTTGTGGAGTAAAATTCAAGGATAATATTGTATCAAAAATGATTTGGACAGCAAAGAAATCAATTTTTGTCATGAATAATTCCCCGACCAATCGAATATTATATAAACACTTGCTTACTTTGCAAAATTTGTAAATAATACCCACAACTATAATATTATATCAAATCCACACCATAATATTCAAAAATATATTTCGAGAAAAAATAATCTTTATTCATAAAAGTTGGGGTCTTACAACCTCCCCATTTTATGAAATATTGTCCTCAAAATTAGGGTGCGTACCTGATATGTCGAAGAGGTAAGGATACCTTGACTTCATTTCAGATTCTAACTCCCAGGTCATTTCCTCAACATCGTGGTTTCTCCACAAAACTTTGACTTGAGGTATAACCTTGGAGCGTATAATATGAACCTTCTTATCCAAGATTTAAACAGGAACCTCCTCATACGTTAAATCTTCCGCTATCTCATCCGGTTCTAATTTAATAATGTGGTTGGGGTCTTTCACATATTTACGTAACATAGATATTTGAAAAATATTATGAACACGAGACATACTTGGCGGTAAGGCGAGTCTATAGGCCTAAATTCCTACTCGATCGAGGATTAAAAATGGGCCAATGAATCGAGGATTGAGCTTTCCTCTCTTTCTAAATCTCGTAACTCCTTTCCATGGAGCAACACGTAACAACACATGATCTCAAATATTGAATTCAATGTCCTTTCGATGAAGTTCAACATAACTCTTTTGTCGATCTTTTGAGATTTTTATACGTTGTCGGATCGTTTAAATCTTTTCAGTAGTCATACGTACCAACTCCGGTCCCAACAACGTTGCTTCACCCACCTCATCCCAATATATTGGAGAACGACACTTTCTTCCATACAACGCCTCAAATAGAGCCATACCAATACTTGCTTGATAACTGTTGTTGTAGGAAAAATCCACCAATGGTAAGAACTTATCCCAACTTACTTTGAAGTCAAGGACATTGAGTCTTAATAAATCTTAAAGAGTTTGAATAGTCCTCTCCGACTGCCCATCCGTTTAAGGATGATATGCCGACCTAAATCGTAAATCCGTGCCCATAGCTTTTTGCAAACTAACCCAAAATCATGAAGTGAATCTTGGGTCTCGATCAGAAACTACGGATTCTGGCATACCATGCAATCTTACAATCTCGTTTATGTACATACGAGAAAGACTTTCAAGTGTATAAGTTTCTCGTATCGGAAAGAAATGAGCAGACTTGGTCAATCTATCAACAATGACCCAAATCACATCTATGCCTTAAGAAACTGTAACGCCCCAAAATCCGGTCTATCTTCACACCCGGATTTCGCACGTCACGAGTACATCATTCATCCAAAATACATCATTATATACTTAAATATAACAACATACACTCTCAAATCCCAGGTTCTAGAAACTTTATAACCTTTTCATTACAAATAATTATAAATACATTATTCATTTCATCTTACAAGAGTGACTTTTATCCGCCACCAAGGATACATAACATTTCCTTCAACTAATTTATAGTTCAATTTCATCTTTCTATATTACAAGTCTTTACTTGATCTTCTTGCTCATTCACATTCTGAATGACACTTCATCTGGATACCGTCAGCTTGATCTTTACGGGATCCTTAAGTTCTTCTAACCTCGTTTGCTGAAAATGTTTTTCATTTAAAGCAAGTGTGAGAATTCAATTGCCCAACAAGTCATAACAGTTGAACACTTAACTTCAAGAGTTTAAACATTCTTTTAGAACTTCGATAACCAAACAATGGTTATGAAGCATCTTGAATAATAGGAATAGTCTCGATTCCTATCATCTTAAAACATCTGTCAATTTCACTTTGAAATACTTTCATTCCTCTACCTTTTTCATACATATCCCATCTGGCTAGAATTATTAGCATAGACTTAACAATAACGGTTCATATATAAATAGAACATACTTGTATTTAACAGTTCGATCACAGAATAGTTTATATCATAAAAACACCGAAGTGTTCACATTATGGCTCAAGGACTCATACGTTCTACCACCTTATACAAATATCACACATTCGCACATAGACAGAACTTCTTAAGTTCAACATCTGAGAAGTTTAAGAAACTAACATTCATTGAGAATATAAATGAAGTTAGGAAACTTGCCTTACACACAGCTGCAGCTTACGTTGAACTGCTCATTCCAATTCCTATATAACACATAAAGAGAAAACATAAACACCAATTAGTTATATATTGAACTTACGCATTGGTTTACTTAACTTTACTTATTAGGGTTCGCGTTCTTGCAATATAAGTTCACGCGACTAACTTCCTTTACCAGTTTATGGCTTCATGATATACGGAGATGTCTTACTCAAAACGTTCATCATGTTTGATGATTCACATTATTATCTTCTTCTTATAACTTCTCTAGGACTCAACACACATCGCTTCTTTGCTAGTAGTCCATATGGTACTCTGAGTTGTTTCCCACAAACAACCAACAAACAAGTTCTTGTCTCATCTACACTGCCATCACAGTGAGTTAGATTGCCTGCCAGTTTCGTATATACCTTTGCTGAATTGTTTATCCCAGCTCCCATATGTCAACCATCAAAGGTTACGATTGTACCACAACCTAAACTTATCGTAACTTATCCAAACCATTAAACTTAATGTTTGTTAAATCAATTTCTTATTCCTTAAGGCTTTCTGGAAACTAAATGCCATACCTCAGGATTCATTCCTCATCGACTCACATTCAGCTTTCATTAATCTTATTACCGTTAATTCATTACGACGTTCTTGATAATTTATATCTTATTAATACTTTCGTTATCCATTACATGAACCCCATGTTCATTACTCGTTCTTAGTGTCAAAGCCGTACTGATCGTTGTTTGCTAAGATCGATCGTTCAACGCAACAACGTTGCTTTCACAACGTCTATACGCTTTTACACTTATATCTCACTATCATGACATAACATCGAAATGTTATTCATTACCCTCGTCGCTCAACGTCTAAGGAATCACAACCATAGCAATCCCTCAGGTTCGTTCATCGCGACTATGGTCCCCAGACATCGGTTACATAACCCACATTTATATTCTTTGTCTTTTAATCTCGTTTAATCCTTCCGTTCAACCTTCATAAAAGGTTTAATTTACTTGTTTAGTGTTACATGAGTTGGACATTATGTTCTTTATCTTCCCTTCTGTTTCCCCCCAAGAGCTGAGCAGTTAAAAGCTCATCTCTGGCTTTTTCCCCACATTGGTGCTGCGACGCCACTCTCTTCTTTATCTCTCGCACTGCGGCACGAGCCTACGTCACCCTCTTCATTGGTCTGGCACTGCGGCATTGAGTCCTTCTTTCTTTTTCGCGCTGCGGTGCCACTCGTTAGTAGCTAATAGCCGAGTTCGCACTGCGGCGCCACCTCCCAAGGCTCAACTGGCACTGCGACTCCGAGTACAAAACCTAGAAAATTTGTCTAAGTCTTTTACAAGCTTGAATTGCTTACTTCAAAATTTCATAACTTATTCATTATAACTCAGAACGAGGTCATTCCAAAGCAATTCTCTTCCTTATCTGACATACTTCAATACCCCTCAGATAGAACTTCGTTCTGAATCCGTTAATGTGCCCTTCGATTGGCTTGATCTTCACCCTTCGTTCATTTTTACGTTTTTAACGTTCTTCGTTAGTTCGTTCATAATCCGGTCATCCGAACTTGGAACTCGTTCGTTCTTGAGTCCATAACTCACATTTTCTATGTTTTCTTACTTTCTTATGAAACCATACACGTTCGAGTTCATTTACTAACTTTCTAATTCTTGTTCGTCTTTTACGAAATTTTTGCCATAACTTTGTTATAGCTAAGTTTTAATCCGTTCTTCATGAACATTTCTACCGTTCCTCACCAAACAATAAGTATCTAACTTATACGCTATGGTTTCAAGCTTGTCTATCAACAACAATTATCCTACGATGGTTTTAAATTTGTCTATCAACAACGTTCTTCGTGTTCTTCGCATGTGCTCTTCGTGTTCTTCGTTCTTCGTTCGTTCTTTATTTTAATCGATATTTTGGATTACGATTTCACTTTTTATTGGAATTTGATGTTATAGAACATCATTTCTTACTTATTTTACCTACTTATTCATATAATCCACTCGGATCGTTCTAATTCATTACGAATCTTATACTTCCTTAAGAAATTATAAAATAACTTCAAACTCGTATTTTCTTCTTTTCTTAATGATTTCAACCATATGAAATCATTCATAAACTCATCTACTTCTTATTCTCATTAAGTTATGTTTTAAACATATAGGACTTAAAGAGAAATTAAATTCGACTAGGTTTTAGGTTATCTCTCTTCTTTATTTTTCTTCCGCTAGACAAAGCCGACGATTCGCAAGCTTTTCTATTTCAAGCTCACTTTCGATCCGATCATTCATACTCATTCTTTTCCTTCTCCATCTTCTCCCAGCTCTCAAGCTCTCTCTCTCTCTCTCATGTTATAGGATTTTCAAAAATCCCATTGAAATGAAAGTTAGCTTCCTATTTATAGGAAATCCAAAGCTAGGGCAAAATAGTCATTTTGCCCCCCCCCAAACCTCCTTACTATTCATTACTTAAGCACTAAGTTTACTTACTCCTTAAGTTTACTTAGCCCTTAAGTTTACTTAGCCTTGAAGTTTACTTAGCCCTTAAGCATAAGCATTTACTTAGCTATTAAGACTAATCGTATTCTACGCATCTCATTCCCGTATTCTCTTCGTTGCTACGGTTCATACGATATTCGTGATTATATCGTTGTAATAATCTTAAATACTATACTCGTATATAATAACTAGTATTACACTCAGATTTCTTACGCATAATAACCATAATTATTATACGAAATCATTAAATTCTCGGAACTCACTTTCCTAACCTTTAAGTTTTAAGTCCTTAGGCAAAAACTTTATTTTTGCCATAACTGAAATATTATTGAATATTTCATTACATCTTAGAATTCTATCATTACGCATTTCTCGGAAATTCAAAATAAATCTCCGAGCAGAAATGGATGAATAGTGCTTATTTCGTCTTTTTCCCCAAAAATATTTTTGTTCCCAGAAAATTTTATTTTCGTCTTGAAAATCCTTATTCGTTCAGTCTAGCTTGTAGCCAGAATCCTCCCGATTTATAATCATCCTAGGTTCTAGAACGATTAATAAACACATAATATTATTAATAAAAATTCCTTTTATTAATAACTAATTATTTAAACTTAAATTCTGGACAACCCGAATTTCCAGGTCGTCACACTCTCCCCCTCCTTATAAAAATTCTGTCCTCGAAATTTCTTAAAACCACACACTTACCCGGGTCATCACATTCACCCCTTCGTCACAGAATTTCGTCCTCGAAATTTTAGCCTACCCTTCTTCTCAACTTACCTTCAACAGAGTTCTTATCTTTCCCTCATTCCTAACCCCCATAACCTATCAAGAATTATAAAGTAGAAGGAATAATGAGGAATATAAAATTTCCTTTTAAAACGTTTCATACTTTTGCTGAGGGGTCAAATAGACCATGAACTCTTACTAGGTTTAACAGTGTGACGCCGTAACCTTTCTTCTATGGTCAGTTTACAATCACAAAGAAAGAAACTACCTCTTACCCATCGTATACCCCATTTCGGGATATGTTCACCTCAAACTTAATCATTAGATTCCGCACCAAAACAATTTGGTTTGGCACAACTTCTTCAAAGAAAGCTCAATTTTCTTTTAAACATGACATACCATTTGTCTAGCCGAATCAAGTAGCTTAGACAGTACCAATAAATTGGATATCTACGTGAAACATTTGTCTAGTCAACTCAATTGACTACTTCTGTAAATTCTTTTCGCAATACATCAAAATGTTTTATGACGTCATGATACCGTACTTTTTCACAGTACGTTGAGGACTTTGTCAGTTTGTGACTTCGTCATTATACATCATACCATAGCGGGTTGTTGATCCTAAGATCACATCCAACACCAGGTTCAATTGCATTAATAACTCCATTCTTTTACCATCATTGCATCAATTGTAATGATGATATAAAATTCATTTTGATATTTTAAATCAATTTTTGTCTAGCCGAAATAATTAGCATAGACATACCAAGAATAGCTCTATTAAAATCTGTTGGTTCCAAAAGTTGAACCAATTCTTTCTTTTCTTTTCCTTTTTTTTTAAAATGTACATATCAGCGCGATTTCAATAAAGTTCGAAATCTGGCATAGCTAGATGACTTGGAATATCCTATTCTCCATCTTCTTTCATTGTCTTACTTGTGACAATACTTAAATCTTCTCTAACACCTTCAATGCTAATACTACTGAAAATAACTCATTTTCAGTCTAAACATTCATATACCTTAGTACAGTCCATCAACTTACCACACATTATGAGTTCAGGAACTTTCCACAATAATATGAGTTTAAGAACTATCCAGTCAGACCATAGGCGTCCATTCACTGAGACGTTCAAAAACATACCATATTATTATGAGTCTCGAACTTACCATAAGTATGAGTTTCAAGAACTCGCACCTACCTTATCATTCTCTACCTATCAAGTATATATTGTCGACGCCGAGGATTTTTAGTTGTCCTTTCAGCTACTTGTTCTTTGGTGTTCTCATGTTAGGTGAGATTTGTTTGAAAAATAAGTGAAAAAGGTCCTATATGTATAATGTCGATTTATGGACTATTAAGAGTCGCCAGTTGGTTTTTTAAATGGTTGTACCAACACAACCGAGAAAAGGTTTTCACATTGACCCAGTGATGTGACACCTCTAAACGGGTTGGTGAAATTGAGATTCATTAGGGCCCGAGGACTTGATTATGCAGAGGGAAGGTGTTAGGAACCCCCCGACATCCGTGTTAACACAGTGACCGCCTCTTTTCAAGAAACTATTATCTGAATGCGTGTGTGTGTGGGTCAATGTGCTGTTTATTTGGAAGTGTTGTGAGGCCTCATTCGCACCTATATACACAGGGTTCGAATTTATGTAAAAATTCAATTTTAGCAAGATATGGCAGTGATGTTTTTATAAAAGAGGTTTTTCAAACCCTTGTGATCAATAGTAATTGAGACCTTTTACACTTCCATTTTATTAAGTGTTCGGCTTGATTGATTTTATTTCTGAGATGCGAAGCATCTATAAGAAAATAATGTACAAAATAATGCCGATTTCCTTGTGGGTATGAAAACTATCTGAGGAAATTAGACACCGCAGAATAATTTACATGTTGCTTACTGCTGAAAATATCCATCATGGGAGCCGAATCTAGATCCAATAGGCTGAATATGTGATCACATGATTCCTAGGCTCACATGATACCGCAATTTGTATGAAAGCAGTAAGCAGGTATATATATAAAAGATGTATATATATAGACAGACATGATCAGCCAACACGAAGCACCTCCACGGGGGATCAGAAAATGTAAATAAAGCTGTAAAAGCTATCAACTGCCACGGAGGAAACTCCAGGTAGGACGAAACGTAAATAAAGCTATAAAAGCGATCAACCACCATGAAGTAAACTCTGTGTGGGACGAATATATATATATATATATATATATATATATATATATATATATAGCAATAAACGCACCGGATGTAAAATTCAGGGCTCATCGAAAAGAGTTCGACAACGCAGCTATATATATATATATATATATATATATATATATATACTTATATATATATATATATATATGAACTGTGTGTCGATTTTTATTTGATGAGCCTAGACTTCGATATCAGAGTGTTTATTGCTTTTAATATATATATATATATATATATATATATATATATATATATATATATATATTAAAATAAACGCCTGGCATCAATGTTCAGGCTCAATCGAGGCATAAATCGATAATCTTAGTCCATATATATAAATATATATGTATATACAAACTGAAATAAAACCACAGACAGATGTCCGGGCAAACACACGCAACACGACTCTCAACGTGAAGAAGGGTGTATGCAAAGATGAAGAGAAAGACTTTAAAATGTGTGAGAAGGCTTACAGTGGGCTGCCAAAAGAAGACTTCTATATCTTTAAAGTGGATGAAACTCGGCACCCGCCGGTACAAAAGTAGCTATATGTGAGCTCACAAGTGTATAAAATGAGAAAGCACTCAGTATATTATATGTACGGAGAAAATTTGATAGGGCTTCCTCGCCTCTTTTTTTTCTTAAAATGGCCACCCAAGCCCTCTATTTAAAGAGGGGGGAGCCGCAGGATACTGAGGTCGCCGGGTTGCCCCCAAGTTTCTCTTGTTGTGTCGTCTCGCATTACATGCACATAAAACCTCGCAATGTCTCGCTCAAACTTTTCGTAATCGAAATCCGCATCCGATCGAGGTATATAGGACTTATTTTAATCATTGTTTCGAGAGTTTTACAATGGCATGGGATTAGAGGTTGTCTGAAGTCATGAAGATGGGACTATGCCTCCTGGCCTTAAAGCTTCAAATTCTATCCGCTACCACCGCACAATAGTTACTCGGACCGAGGTATCTGCATGCATGTAGTTATAAAATGTATTTTGAAAAGCTCCAAGTGATGAAATACCACCCTTTACGAGGTGATTTGGAGACTTGTTGTCCGGATATTATGGATCCGGATCACCGAGTAGTTCTAGTAGGATTACTTCGTGTACTTGGAGGAGGGCTTCAAGTGCCTCGACACCATTCTCATTAGGCATGCCCTCGATTTGATGGATATCGCCTAGTCCGGGTTGATGTGCTTGGATGTTGAGGACGAGGAGGAGGATGTTCCGGTTGCGGACCCCATTCCTGCTGCACATGTTCTTCCCCGTAGTAACCTCCCGAGTATTCAGGTGTCAAACCCAGGGCTTCTGGGTGACTTGAGTCGACATCTGTGACACCCCCAAATCCGGGTACTTAATTTCCACATGATTTGGTGTTCATTGTACAAATATCATCTATCTATCTACCCTTAATAAATGCAAACCATGCAATAGATAGAAATAAAATCCTCCCCTTATGGGGTTACAACATCCGAATAATAAATACAATCCCAGGTTAAACTAACCTTAAACATTTGTGTGGAAACATAAACAATTAATAAGTCTTAATAACATAAATTCAACATCTCATAAATACATGTCTTCATCATTTGTTAAACTTGCCTCGCTTTTACTAGTAGAAGGCTCGTCAGTTTTTTTTCGCTCTTAATCGCAATGTTATTATTACCCAAGAGTGAGCACTATTGCCCACAAGTAAAAAAATGAAATAATAATGTATAATAACATGCAAGTGAATCAAAGACTTCTGAAATAAAAGCTCAACTTTTGAATCAAGAATGAGTAACAAGAATTAAAAGATTTCTGAGGGTCATAAGACTTTGAACTATGTCTTAGGTTAGCAAGGGTTATACTTGAAACCTTTAACAGTCATAAGACTATGGACCTTTCTACTCGTACTTTGGGGGATCAGCCCTTAGTACCATACTGTGCACAATATCTTAACGTTAACGCATAAGTAAATCCCTTTGCAGGGTTGTTCATCTCAGTTTGACATTTGAGTCCGCACCAAAGGAAGTTTGGTTTGGATAATTCATCAAGGGTTCTAAAATTTAGAACGCTCATCAACTATGGACTAGTCGAATCATTAAGGGTTCGCTAGTCTAACAAGGTTTAACAATAATTGAATAATTAACTTGAATAATTTCTCAAAGGTATACAATAGAATAAGTATTGTATAACAGCATCATGCTTGAAAGATTAATAGGCTTTAATATAACGAAATAGACTTAATCAATAATAATGAGAACTTGCTCAATGTAGAAAGGTGAATTCATCACTTATATAACGATAACAAGTAGGGTTATGAAACTTGCCTCGCATGTAGATTACACTTTAATTCTACACGTTCTTGATTGTAAATCCTACATACCATTTTCATTCATAATACCACTCAATTATAACGTACTAGCCATAACAAGTTTATTCTTTTGTCTAACTTGAATTCATGACTATACTTAATCAATTGTTACACATTGTCAAAATTAAGACTTCACGAACAATAAGCTAAGTATGCATTCAATCGTTCAATTCACACAAAATGGTGTTATTTACATGTTAAACATCTATTTTAACATCTCATTATACTTCTAACATATTTCTATGTTTATTAAATTAGGTTAATACCACATTGCTAGACTTAAACATTTTAAAAATTCATTTCTAAACATTTCGAGAGTGGCAATGCATTTCCACTTTTATACTTTAGGTCTCGCAACTGTGGCTTGAGACTTGGTATTTCCATGGGCGCTGATGGTATTGTGGGCGCGAGACTTCAGTTCTGGAGTTGCCACCGTGGCACGAAACTCTAGATTTTGATTCCCAGTTCGTGAAGAACACAGAGTTTAGCAAAATAAACATTACATGATCATTAATTTCACTAATTTAACATACCCACAAGCTAGAATTCATACATAATCATTACCCAACAATTATAGAATGAATTTAGTCCATTAAACACATAATTATAGAATTAAAATATGTAATTTTCACTATTTTTGATGTTCTTGAAGGTTTTGAAAATAAATCATGAAAATTGACACTACGTATTCGTTATTACACCGAATTCGTTCGTTTAAAGTTTGTTCTATTCGTATTAACATGCATAATAACATACAGGTGTAAATTTTGCAAAACAATTTATGTTTGACATATTAAAATCACTTATAAGGGCCATATGGCCATAACCCATACTCTGTAATTTTGAAGCAATCATATACGATGTATTTTCATGAAACTGATGATATGGCTTATGTAATATATATAATCAAATAAAATATGGTAACATTTAACACATTTACAAACTCATAATCATACCTTTTCCCAATTACAGAGACTTTACAAAAGGTGAAGCCATTTTTAGGAAAACTAAATGACGTAAAATGAGAATTTGGGTTTGAAGAATTTACCTAGAGTATAGATTAGAAGAGATGATTAATGATGATCCTTTCACAATTATTTGTTTGATTACACACTCACAATCTTCTTCACAAAATCACAATTTCTCTTTGAAAGTTTTCTATTCTCTCTGACTTGTTATGACAGACATAGAAAATGATAATAAGAATACGTATAATAATGAAGTGAACTGGCGCGTTGTGGAGGTCAGTTACCCATCATGGGTTAACTGCCCTCAACCTCCACTAGTGCCATGTTTGGCTAGCCTTAAAAGGCTTATACTCAATTAATTTAATAAACTCTTTTATCATATAGTTTAAATAATGCCACACCCTTTATAAAATAACTCAATTAATTTATTTTATTTAATTAAAATAAAATATAATAATTTCTCATTAATTCACATAGTCAAATAATTAAATTCTCATTTACTATAAAATGATATTAGGCTTATTAAATGTTTCTTTTAATTAACAAACTCACATAATTACATACTTGTATGATAATTATTCTCCACATTAATTTAGTAAATATAACATATATAATTAAATTAATCTATCACAATTGCATTAATTAATTATTAAATCTAATAATTAAATCATCAAAAATATTAATTTAATTCAATAAATATTAAGAATTAAATTACAAAAATCTCGTTTGTCACATCTTTCCCCCTTAAAAGGATTTTGTCCCCAGAATCACGACTCAATAAATTCGACCCGTTACATTCTCCCCCCTTACAAAGATTTTGTCCCCAGAATCACTTACACATAATTTAGGTAAATAAATGAGGGTAATTCTTCATCATATTCTCTTCGAGTTTTCACGTAGCTTCTTCAGCGTTGTGGTTCCTCCAAATTACCTTAACAGAAGGTATAACTTTATTTCTGAGAACTTGTTCTTTTCTGTCGACAATTTGAACAGGAATTTCTTCATAAGATAAGTCTTTTTCAAAATGTAGGTGTTTGTATTCAATTACATGCTTGTAATCGGCTTTGTAGGGTCGTAACACAGAAACGTGGAAGACGTTGTGGACATTCTCTAGTGATGGAGGTAAGGCTACCTCATACGCAACTTCCCTGATTCTTCGCAGTATTTCAAAGGGTCCAATGAATCTTGGGCTTAATTTCCCTTTCTTTTCGAACCTGATCTTCCCCTTCCAGGGAGAGACCTTCAAGAAAACTTAACTACTTGATTCAAATTCGATATTTTTACGATGTGGATCAAACAGTATTTCTTCCGCTCATCTTGAAATGCTACTAGTCGTGTTTCGGATCACTTTGATTATTTCTCATTGCCCTGCTATACCAATTACGCCCCTAGCAATTGTCTTTCGCCAACTTCATCCCAATAAAGTGGAGTTCTGCACTTTCTACCGTATAACGCTTCATAAGGCGGCATGACTATAATAGCATGGTAACTGTTGTTGTAGCCGAACTCTACAAATGATAGGTGATCATCCCAATTTCCTTTAAAGTCGATCACATAGGCTCTTAGCATATCTTCTAATGTCTGAATCATTCTTTTCGCTTCTCGTCTGCTTGTTTGAGGGTGGTATCTTCAGACTATTCGCAATTGCGTACCCATGCATTCCTGAAGACGCTTCCGTAAATTCGATGTGAAGCGCGGATCCCTATCAAGAAACAAATGACACCGACACTCCGTGCCTCGAAACAATCTCTTTTACGTATAACCTCGCCAACTGATCTAAATTGAATCTAATTTTGATCGGAAGGAAGTGTGCGGATTTTGTCAGTCACTTAACGATAACCCATACTGCATAGTAGCCTTTCTGAGTCGTTGGAAGGCCAACCACGAAGTCCATTGTAATATGTTCCCATTTCCATTATGGGATTTCTAACGGTTGAAGCAATCCACTTAGTCTCTGATGTTCTGCTTTCACTTTCTGACATGTAAGACCCTTGGCAACACATTCTGCAACATCTCATTTCAAATTTGGCCACCAGAAGTGTTGTCGAAGATCTTGATACATCTTGGTACTACCAGGTGAATCGAATATCGTGAGCTATGAGCCTCACTCAAAATGTCTTCCTTAATCTCTAGTACTGGCGGTACCCAAATTCTACTCTCAAATCTTAGTATTCCTTCCTTATCCATCTTAAATATTGGTTCGGTTCCTTCAGATATCTTCCTTGTCACCTTTTTGCATTCCTCATCCTGAAATTGAGCCTCCTTAACTTTATCTAGTAGGGTTGTACCAGATTGCATCTGAAATAGCTTCTCATCAATTTCCATAAGATACTTCACTTCCAACTCCAGTTTCTCCATTTTTAAAATTATCTTCTCCTGATCGGTCAACATCATCAACTTCTCTTGGCCCTTTTCTACTTAAGGCGTCGGCAACGACATTTTCCTTACCCAGATGGTATAAATCTCACAGTCGTAGTCCTTAATTAATTCCAACCACCTTCTTTGACGCATATTCAAGTCTTTCTATGTAAAAATATATTTCAGACTCTTGTGGTCTGTATATATTTCACACTTCTCCCCGTAGAGATAGTGCCTCCAAATTTTCAAAGCAAAAACTACTACAGCTAATTCCAAGTAGTGGGTCGGATATCCCTTCTCGTAATCTTTCAATTGTCATGATGCATACGCAATGACTTTGCCATTTTGCATCAGAACACAACCAAGTGTCGACGTCGGGATTTTTCGATGTCCCTTTCTGTTACTTGTTCTTTGGTGTTCTCATTTTAGGTGAGATTTATTTGAAAAAACAAGTGAAAAAGGTCCGACATGTATAATGTCGATTTATGGGACCTGCTTAAGAGCTCAGCCGATTGGTTTTTAAATGGTTGTACCAACACAACCGAGAAATGGTTTGCACATTGACCCAAAGTGATGTGACAACTCGCTAAACCAAGTTGGTGAAACCGAGATTCATTAGGGTCCTGGGACTTGGTTATGCGGGGAAGGTGTTAGGCACCCCCGACATCCATGTTACCACTGACCGCCTCTTTTCATGAAACTATTATCCTAATGTGTGTGTGTGGGTCAATGTGCTATTATTTGGAAGTAGTGTGAGGCCTCGTTCACACCTATATACACAGGGTTTGAATTTATGTATTAGTGCTATTATTAGGTATTAGTCGACAGATTATTAACATTGTTTTTAGTTTTCGCTAAGGTTTAGCAGAACTTCATCTGCAAATCGTCATAACTTATGGGCGTTAGGTTGTACTTCCCATGGGCCCTATATTGATCAATACTATAATACAAGAATGATAGGATCGTTCACCATGTCCACCTTGGGCGCATAAAAGTTTTCCCGTGATCGGGATGTTCATACTTAGTCTGGAATCCGAACCAAAACAAATTGATTGGATGCAAAATGGTTTTTATCATATTCAACGATAGTTCAGAATTCTGTGTCTAGCTGGTCAAGTAGCTTGGACTTATATATATATATATATATATATATATATATATATATATATATCAACATGTGATTAAATACGATGATTATCCAAGTGGGGACACTTATATAACCATATATAGAAATTAACGAACAGAATATATATCTCTGAATTATCATATACTAACATGTTGATAAACAATGATCGGATATAGAATATATCACAATAGGGTTAATAATATAGCATAATAATAATATAATTCTAAAACTTCTTATTCGTGTCCATCAGATAAAAGGAAATGGAAAGGTAATATACTTACTTGATGCTACCGCTTACGCCTCAGAACTTAGTTCTATCTTTATATAACACTTATCAGTAATAAGATCATTTGATCAATTAGAATAACATACTATAACACATAGCACTACTTATTGCAGTCAGCACATAACCTAATCACATTGTCACATATGTTTCACAACCATTGAATCTCAAATAAACACATATCTAATCAAATTATCTAAGTCTAGATCAATTTCTGAAACATGTCGGTGTACCGATGACTTTATCGGGTAATTATCAAGTCTATGACTCTATCCTGTAGTTCAATATCTATAAGTATCAGTCATATTATTTTTAAATGACTTATAATAATTTTTAAACATTTATTATAATTTATCATAAATTTTCAAACATCGGAATCATTATTAAATGATTTAAATATTAAATAATTCTATTATCATTAATATTTAATTAATATTAAACTATTAATGAAACAATTGCCAAAATGTTAAAGTTATTTATAATAACTCAAAATACTTTTAAAGTATTAATACTACACTTAAATGATTTTTAAAAGAATTAAAATCATTTTTAAATAATTATCATTAATATTAAAGTATTAATGCATTATTTATCAAAATATTAAAAGTCATTATTTATAACTTCAAATATTTTTAATTCATTTATATCCTTATTAAATGATTTTTAAATAAATAAAACCATTTTTAAACTATTTATTTAATATAATTATTAAATAAACTTAATATCATTTATTATTAAATTAATATCATTAATATTAAATTATTAATGAAATTATCCTTTAAATATTAAAAGTTATATTTTATAACTTAAAATATCTTTAAACACTTTATTTTCATTTAAAATGATAATTATAATATTAAAATCATTTTTAAACTAATTTATTTAATATAATTATTAAATAATTCTAATATAATTAATAGTAAATAATTAATAAAATTTACCTTTAAATATTGAAAGTTATATTTTATAACTTAAAATATTTTTAAAGTATTTATTTTCATGTATTAAAATCATTTTAAATAATTTATTTAATATTATAATTAAATAAATTAAATACTTTTAAAATTCCAAAAATATTAAATATTTATGAAATATATTCAAAATAATTAAATTATAATTTTCAGATTTTAAAATAATTTTTAAGAATTTATTTAGTATTTTTCATAATTAAAAACTATTTATTACTAATTATTTAATAAAAATAATTATTTTATAAATTAATCGTTTGTAGAAGATAATTCCTATAGCGACACAACCGTCATTTGTATAGGTGTTCTTCAAGTTCTTGGCAAAACCCAGAAAACTCATGTTAAAAAATGAGGGGGTGAGTTTGACCAATCTCACAGATCGGATCGATGCGTTTCTGGGAAATATAATGATTGGAGGTTGTAGTACTAATGCAACCCTATACGATTCAACAACCAACATGTCCAAAAAAACAAAACAATAAGTAGATATAATCAATCAAAGAGGCTGTCAGAGCTGTTCTTCATTTTTGGGTTATCCAGAAATGAAGAACAGTTCTTGAGGCCTACTTTGGGCTTCCACAACTTTCTGCTCATGTAATCTTTGTGAGAAATAATGAGTGCAGTGTGTAGCTAGAATGCAATAGAGTAGAGCTATTATAAAAAATACAAATAACATCAACATAATCAACAGTTAAGAGCCGGTCAACCATTGTCAGAAATCATGTTCTTGATTTTCTGGAAATCCCAGAAAACCAATTGCGTGATCATCTAAGCTGGTTTGACCATCCATAGTGTTCAATATGTTGATGATATCAAGGATATAAAAAGTCTTAACCAGAAGTCGATATACCACACCACAACATTGCTACAACAAAAGACATAAAGCCGTAAACACTAGAGAGATCTGGATGCACAAATATGTCACAAAATCGAAGCGGTTGCGGGCTTTTACGGGTTACCCAGAATCTGAAAGTCATGGTCGGTCAACGAAGTTTGACCTTCCATAACTCATAATCGATTTACATATGATCTAAGCCTCATTTCATGCCCAAATGAAAAGAACACATATCGTAATACAACTACAAACTTTCAAAACACAAAAATAAAACATAGATAGAGATCTACAAGGCCTGACATTTGGTTGTCAGAACACATAGAAAAATTTTCCAGATTTTTTTAAATCTTCAAATCCGAGCCTCTAGATGTTATGGATCTGACATCTAGCAACCCAGATCATCTTTATACATCACTAACAACATATTAAAACACATAATCATAACATCTAACGATAGATCAAAGGTCAGATTTTAAAATTAGGGTTCTACCTTTCTTAAGCTATGCTTAATTCTGGCCTCTTGATTTGTTAATTTAAATCGTGGGGCTATTGTTTGTGGGACTGATATACATATATATTTCGTGGGTTTTAGTGAGAGAGGGTCATGGAAGAGAGTTGTGCAAAAAATGAGCTAACCATTGATATTTCTCTCTCCTAGATCTATTTATACAACTTGTATGCTATGTATTTGGCTTGCAATTGGGCTTATCTGCTGAGATTTGTCACATGGGGTGGTTGGATTTGGTCACCAACTCACCTAAGGTCAAAACCTATGTTTTTAGCTTTAATAATGCAAGGGGTATTTTGGTCTTTTCGCTTTTATTTTTAATGGCAATCTTGTAAACTTGTCAAACCCTTAGGGTTTAGGGTTTGGGTTAGGGTTTAGGGCTTGAACCATTTTAGGGTTTAAAAATAATTTCTAGAATTTCCAATTTAGGGTTTGCACAAATGAATAAATAAATAAATTTTAGTTTCTAAAAATTTGAAATTAGGGTTTCTTAATTATGATAAATTTTCTAATTACACTCTACATGAACATTAGTGTATTAATTATTTAATAATTAGGGTTACCCCACCGATTAGGGTTACTAATTACTTAAAATAAAATTTTAAGTTTAAATATTTACTAATTATAGTTAAGCTTGCTAAAATTAATAATTAGGGGTTTACAATTAGCAATTAAGTTTTATAATTACTAATTAGGGTTACCTAATATAGAAATTAGGATTTCAAAATATTAATTTAGGGTTTTTACTTAAGAGATTATGGTTTCTAATTTCACGATTAGGGTTTCCAACAATTAGGGTTTTCCTAATTAATGTTAATATCAATAATGCTTCACGTTAATCACATTATCATGATTACATAACGACTTAACAAATTCTTAGAATCGTAGATGGCCTTCAATTAGGGTTTTAAATCAATTAAGGTTTATAATTTAAATATTACTATTTCAAAAAAAAATATTAGGATTTCTAAATATTAATTAGGGTTTCTAATTAATATTAAATTCTATAATACACCACATATATCACAGCTTATATACAAATCTTGAATTTCCTTTTAATTTCAAAATAGGGTTAAACAAATTAATATTAGGATTTAGTCATAATACATTAAAATTGTTCCACACATTAACATTACACATATACAAGACACATATCTATAACAATC
Source organism: Panax quinquefolius (assembly GCA_020205615.1). NCBI lineage: Eukaryota > Viridiplantae > Streptophyta > Magnoliopsida > Apiales > Araliaceae > Panax > Panax quinquefolius. The sequence goes on along the minus strand of CM035160.1, from coordinate 125,308,394 downwards.
GACAAATAATAATATAATATTATTATTCTCATTCAAATCCTTGATAAAAATACAAAATTAGGGTTTGGATTTCATATCCGATTTATCTTTCATATTTAATATTATTAATTAAGTTAAAATAATTAACTTAATTAATCTAGCCTAAATTCATATAATAAAATATATAATTATTATAATAATTCTAAAATCAATTCATATACTATTTAAATAATATATAATTATATTTTCATGGAAAACAAATAGTAAAAACATTTCTACTATAAAATTAATTATTATAAGAATATACTTTATAATAATCAATAATTCTAAAATAAAATTATTTATAAATATTCATGTAATAAATATATTTTATTTATTACATAATTACATATACACATTATCTTGTACAAATCCTCATCTTTAAAATAAAAAAAATTATACGCAAAAAATTTATGATTTAATTTTATAGAAAATATCGGGTTCATACATTCACCTCCTTATAAAGATTTCGTCCCCTGAATCACCGTTTTAAAACCTATACATACCAGGGTACATAGCATACATAATCATTGCAAGTAGATCTCGATCAAAATTGATCGAACTGATCTTTAACTATTCAGCATAAAGCTTATCTATCTGCTTATACGGAGAATTGATTTCTAATAGAACTCAATTTCCTCTTTCAAAATAATTTATAAAATAATTTACTATATATAAGAAATAAAAATGGGTTTGGGTAATACCTGGAGTTGCATCCCCGGCTGCTACAGTTTCTTGAACGGTTATCTTGAAGACGCTTGTGGTTGATTTCATTGGTTTGATTGTTGATGTTGGTCCCGTCGTCGCTAATGTCCTGCTCCCTTTCTTTGTTTGCATTCCTTGCCTCCCTTCTCCTTCTTGAACAATCTTCCACCTTATACTCCATTGATTCACACTTAAAACACACACACTTGTCCTTTATCTCCTTTCCTTTTTATCGTATAGGTGACAAAACTATTTGCCCCTTTAGTTTCGTTTTCGTCTTGGCAACATTATCATAAATTATTCTTATTAACTTACATTCTAAACCTTATCGTATACGCTTAACATATAACACAAAACTTTCTATTCGAATAATCATGTACTCAAAATAATAAAATTTTGAAAATTTGGTTTTCTCGATTAACTAGTACTCATATAATTAACTACTATCTTTATACCAACTTATTTCATTAATCCTATATAAATTCATACTCATATCACTTTACATACCATAAAGACATATTTCTTTAATCATCCGCTATCCCTTTCAGCGACTCAAAAGTCTAGAATCACGCCACAACTTATACTAAATTTGAAAAATATTACCTTATACAAACATACCTATCATATACTTAATATGTAATCATACCTATTCAAGTAATACTAGTACTACTTATTTCTTACGCCCACTAAGGATCAATTGCTTAGAAATCTGCTCATTCCCATTATCCTCAATAATCCATTCATACCTAACTACACCTAGTTCGTCCCACTTACCATACATTATGAGTTTAAGAACTCGACATTGACCACATATTTTTAACTCTATTCTACCTATCAGCTTAAACTATCGCTTTGAGGGTCCAAAGATTATATTTTTTCAAAACAACCACCTCATTGAGGTAGCTTTCAATATTTAGCCTCTATTTCAACTATTGGCTTTGATATTGGCTCCTGCTATGGTGATTAAATCTTTCCTTACGATATGAGGTTATCCTAATCCTTTCCTATCCTATATATACACACTTAACTTATCCCGATCATTAACTAATATATACATACAACAAATAATAGTTTTATACAAGTTATCTTTTATTTGATTTGACGATGAACTTATTCAATTCATCTCCTTTTTAAACTCTATCCGAGTTATTTGAATTTTCAACGCTTCCTCTCTGCTCCAAGGTTATAGCCTAAGGTCTAACCCACCTAAGGTTTTTAACCCTAAGCTCGATACCAACTTGTAAAGCCCCAAACTCTGTACTTGAAACCCGAACTCAAAGGTTTCACGATACCATTTCTATGAAAGCGGAATAATACTAATAATAATAACAATAATATAAAATCAAACTTATCTTACATTTATCAAAGTCTAATCCCAATTACGCAACCTTTAGTATAATTCTTTACATGATATATAATACATATCATTGTCTATATATTGTCTAACTATTACACAAAAATAACATTAAACATGTTCTGTTTGCTTTACTTTTCACTTGTTCTTGTCTGAACCTTCGAGTTATTCATGCCTAGCTGAAAACATTTAAATTTAAGCAAGGGTGAGCATTTGGGTGCCCATCAAGTAACAACAATTAGAAATATAAGTAGCTGAAAGAAATAAATGTTTTCTTTGTACATCACTTCTACAACGAATTTATAGTTGTGAAGTAAATCAACCGATAATAACAACATAACAATTCTATCCCAAATTTTTGAAACTACGATTGACTATATATATATGTATTAGTCGACGTGACATGAACAATGTTTTTAGTTTTCACTAAGGTTTAGCGTAACTTCATCTCAGAAAACCGTCATAACTTACTGAGCGTTGGGTTGTTCTTCACACGGGCCTCAGATTGATCAATATTACATCGCAAGAATGATAGGATCGCTTCACTCGTCTCGCCTTGGGTGCATAAAAGTTTTCCGTGATCGGGATGTTCATACTTAGTCCGGAATCAACCAAAACAATTTGATTGGATGCAAAAAGGTTTTTATCATATTCAACTATAGTTCGAATTTCGTGTCTACCGGTCAAGTAGCTTGACTTATATATATATATATATATATATATATATATATATATATATATCAACATGTGTTTAAATATAATGATTATCCAAGTGGGGACACTTGTATAACCATATATAGAAATTAATGAACATAATATATATATCCAATTATCATATACTAACATGTTGATAAACAATGATCTGACATAGAATATATCACAATAGGTTAAAAATATAGCATAATAATAATATAATTCTGAAACTTCTTACTCATATCCATTGCATAAAAGGAAATGCAAAGGTAAGATACTTACCTGATGCGCTACTTACAGTTCGTAACTTAGTTCTATCTTTATATAACACCTATCAGTAATAAGATCATTTGATCGATTAGAATAACATACTATAACACATAAATCTTTATTGCAACAAAGACATAACTAATCACATTGTCATATATGTTTCACAACCATTGAATCACAAATAAATACATATCTAATCAAATTATCTAAGTCCAGATCAATTTCTGAAACATGTCGGTGTACCGACGGCTTTATCAGGTAATTATCGAGTCTAAGACTCCATCCTGTAGTTCAATATCTATAAGTATCAGTCATATTATTTTTAAATGACTTATAATACTTTTTAAACATTTATTATAATTTATCATAAATTTTCAATCATCGGAATCATTATTAAATGATTTAAATATTAAACAATTCTATTATCATTAATATTTAATAAATATTAAACTATTAATGAAACCTTTGCCAAAATGTTAAAGTTATTTATAATAACTCAAAATACTTTTAAACTATTAATATTACACTTAAATGATTTTTAAAATAATTAAAATCATTTTTAAATAATTATCATTAATATTAAAGTATTAATGCATTATTTATCAAAATATCAAAATAATTCTAATATCATTAATACTAAATAATTAATGAAATTTACCTTTAAATATTGAAAATTATATTTTATAACTTAAAATATTTTAAAACTATTTATTTTCATTTAAAATGATTTTTCTAATATTAAAATCATTATTAAACAAATTTATTTCATATAATTATTAAATAAATCTAATATCATTAATATTAAAATATCAATATTTTCATGAAAAATATCAAAAGTTATATATTATAACTTTAATAATCTTTAAATCATTTTTCTATAATTTTTAAATTATTAATTCTATTTTTCATAATTTATTTAATATATTTAATAAATAACTTAATTATCATTAATATTAATTAATTAATGAAATTCATCATAAAATATTAAAAGTTATCAAAAATAACTTAAATTATTTTCTTATACCATAATATAATTTTAAATGATTTTTCATGTATTAAAATCATTTTTTAAATAATTTATTTAATATTATAATTAAATAAATTAAATACTTTTAATATTCCAAAATATTAAATATTTATGAAATATATTCAAAATAATTAAATTATAATTTTGAATTTTAAAATAATTTTTAAGAATTTATTTTGTATTTTAGGTGAACTATATGTTCATATTTCTTTCTTGCACATCCCCTAGTAATTGGTAAAAGTCCTCATCAATTCGTAGTGCATCGATGGACAATTGTTGGTATGATCCCCGACCATTAATGAATACACAAATATTCTTGGCCCAGTAGTGTATTTGGATAATTGTGGTCGTGATACTAAAGAATATCATCAGTAGTAGTAAGGGGTGATTCGATGATGTGATTATTTATTGTCGAGTCTCAAATGATAAAGGTCATGAAAAACCATTTAAATCATAGAAGATAGTAGATTTTATTCTCTACTTGACTCTTCTAATGGATCGCTTGTTTCACCGTAGTTAAACTTGATGTTTGTATATATTGTATCGCTTAATAATCGCTTAAGACTAATGATAATTTATTCTCGCATTATCTTAGTCATAATATTTCTTCTTGGGCTAGTTGAGCTCACCCTTTCTTTCACTCTTCTCTTCGTGAAATGAGAATATAGTTTGGGACGAGTCTGGGAACCAGAGTGATGGACCGAGATGATAGATATTAGTAGTCCTCACTATTTTGTTAAATAAGGTGACAATAAATCTAATGAGGACCCCATTGAGTTTTTATATTGTCTAGATGACAATATTTGTATTAAAACTCACAAGATATGTTTAGTCGTATTTTACACTGTCGTTGTATAATTAAGTTGTATTTGAATTTTGTACCATGTATTTGGCGACTCAAGATGTGTGATGTATACCTATTTTGGGGCGCCACAGCTTGGTATCAAAGCTTAGGATATGATCCTGCTAAGATGTGAGAATAGAACTAGGACCGGAGAGACAGAGAATTCTTCGCTAGTATTTAATTCTACCTAAGTTTATTTGGTATTTAATTAGTCTGGTCGTAATATAGGGATAATATGTTACACGTCAATTAACATTTTAATTTGTGGCAAGATTCGAAAATGACATCCGAGAATGTTGAGAATAGCAATGGAGCACAAGCGACCGCCGATTCACCACATATCAATAATCGTGATAATGTGCATCAGGAAGGCGACAATCCTCATGCACACAACAACACTGACCAAATGATGAATGATGGAATGTTCAGAGGCTTTGTGCAATTTATGCAATAGCAGGCGAGAGCGGCTCCTATCCAAAATGTAGGTGGAAATAATGGAAACTCTCTGACTGGTCACCGCTAAATAGTTCAAGGAGTCGGGACCACCGGAGTTTATTGAATAAAGCCAAAACCACTTAAGGCGGAAGAATGGGTAACAAATGAACAAAACAACTTCGTAATTAAAACATTTCTTTAGAACTTCTATAACCGAACAAAGGTTATGAAGCAGCTTGAATAATAGGAATAGTCTCGATTCCTATCATCTTAAAACATCAACCACTTTTCTTTGAAATACTTTCATTCTTCTACCTTTTTCATACACATTCTATCCAAGCTGTAATCATTAGTACGTACTTAACAATAATCTGCTCATGTATAAATTGTAAAGCCCCAAACTCAAAAAGTGCTTGAAACCCTAACTCAAGGTTTCACAATACCATTTCTATGAGCGTAATAATACTAATAATAATAACAATAATATAAAAATCAAACTTATCTTACATTTATCAAAGTCTAATCCCAATTACGCAACCTTTAGTATAATTCTTTACATGATATATAATACATATCATTGTCTATATATTGTTTAACTATTACAAAAAAAATAACATTAAACATGTTCTGTTTGCTTTCCTTTTCACTTGTTCTTGTCTGAACCTTCGAGTTGTTCATGCCTAGCTGAAAACATTTAAATTTAAGCAAGGGTGAGCATTTGGGTGCTCAAAGAAGTAATAACAATTAGAAATATATGTAGTATGAAAGAAATAAATGTTTTCTTTGTACATCACTTCTACAACGAATTTATAGTTATGAAGTAAATCAACCGATAATAACAACATAACAATTTATCCCAAATTTTTGAAACTACGATTAACTATATATATAGGTATTAGTCGGATGATTATGAACATTGTTTTTAGTTTTCGCTAAGGTTTAGCGTAACTTCATCTCAAAAACCGTCATAACTTACTAGCGTTAGGTTGTACTTCCCATGGGCCCTATATTGATCAATACTACATTACAAGAACGATAGGATCGTTTCACCATGTCCGCCTTTCAAGATAAAAAGTTTTCCCGTGATCGGGATGTTCATACTTAGTCTGCAATCCAACCAAAACAAATTGATTGATGCAAAAGGTTTTATCATATTCAACGATAGTTCAGATTCGTAGTCTAAATCGGTCAAGTAGCTTGACTTATATATATATATATATATATATATATATATATATATCAACATGTGATTAAATACAATGATTATCCAAGTGGGGACACTTATATAACCATAAATAGAAGTTAACGAATGTAATATATATATCTGAATTATCATATACTAACATGTTGATAAACAATGATCGATATAGAATATATCACAAGGTTAATAATATAGCATAATAATAATATAATTCTAAAACTTCTTACTCATGTCCATCAGATAAAGGAAATGCAAAGGTAAGATATTTCCTGATCTTACCGCTACACGCTTCAGTAACTTAGTTCTATCTTTATATAACACCTATCAGTAATAAGATCATTTGATCGATTAGAATAACATACTATAACACATAACACTACTTATTGTAGTCAGCACATAACCTAATCACATTGTCACATATGTTTCACAACCATTGAATCTCAAATAAACACATATCTAATCAAATTATCTATGTCTAGATCAATTTCTGAAACATGTCGGTGTACCGATGACTTTATCGAGTAATTATCGAGTCTAAGACTCTATCCTGTAGTTCAATATCTATAAGTATCACTCATATTATTTTTAAATGACTTATAATAATTTTTAAACATTTATTATAATTTATCATAAATTTTCAAACATCTAATCATTATTAAATGATTTAAATATTAAATAATTCTATTATCATTAATATTTAATTAATATTAAACTATTAATTAAATAATTGCCAAAATGTTAAAGTTATTTATAATAACTCAAAATACTTTTAAAGTATTAATACTACACTTAAATGATTTTTAAAAGAATTAAAATCATTTTAAATAATTATCATTAATATTAAAGTATTAATGCATTATTTATCAAAAATATTAAAAGTCATTATTTATAACTTCAAATATTTTTAATTCAATTATATCCTTATTAAATGATTTTTAAATAAATAAAACCATTTTTAAACTATTTATTTAATATAATTATTAAATAAACTTAATATCCTTTATTATTAAATTAATATCATTAATATTAAATTATTAATGAAATTATCCTTTAAATATTAAAAGTTATATTTTATAACTTAAAATATTTTTAAACACTTTATTTTCATTTAAAATGATTATTATAATATTAAAATCATTTTTAAACTAATTTATTTAATATAATTATTAAATAATTCTAATATCATTAATAGTAAATAATTAATAAAATTTACCTTTTAAATATTGAAAGTTATATTTTATAACTTAAAATATTTTTAAAGTATTTATTTTCATGTATTAAAATCATTTTTAAATAATTTATTTAATATTATAATTAAATAAATTAAATACTTTTTAATATTTCAAAAATATTAAATATTTATGAAATATATTCAAAATAATTAAATTATAATTTTCTTCATATTTTAAAATAATTTTTTAAGAATTTATTTAGTATTTTCATAATTAAAAAATATTTATTACTAATTATTTAATAAAATAATTATTTTATAAATTAATTTTTTAATAATTTAAAGACCACCTATAATAAATTACACAAATATTCATTTATTTAAATATATTCAAAATTTAAAACTAATTTTCTTAATTTAAAAACCTTAAAAACTCATGTTAAAAAAATGAGGGGTGAGTTTGACCAATCTCACAGATCGGATCGACGCGCTTCGGGAAATATAATGATCGAGGTCAGTACTAATGCAACCCTATACGATTCAACAACCAACATGTCCAAAAAAACAAAACAATAAGTAGATATAATCAATCAAAGAGGTTTGTCAAAATCGTTTCTTCATTTTTGGTTATCCGTAAATGAAGAACAAACTTCGAGGCTCTACTTTGGCTTCCACAACTTTCTCAATGTAATCTTTGTGCTGAAATAATGAGTGCAGTGTAGTAGCTAGAATGCAATAGAGTAGAGCTATTATAAAAATACAAATAACATCAACATAATCAACAAAGCTAAGAGCCATTAACCATTGTCGAAAATCATGTTCTTGATTTTCCGGGTTTCCCTGTAAAACCAATCATGCGTGATCATCTAAGCTGGTTTGACCATCCATAAGGTTCATATGTTGATGATTTCAAGGATATAAAAAGTCTTAACTAGAAGTCCATATACCACACCAACAATAACATTGCTACAACAAAAACATAAGCCGTAAACACCAGAGAGATCCGGATGCACAAATATGTCATGTCAAATCGGTTTCGGCTGCTTCGGTTACCCAGAAACTTGTAAGTTATGGCTCACAAACGTAGTTTTGACCTTCCATAACTTGCAATTTATATATGATCTAAGCCTCATTTCATGCCCAAAGAAAAGAACACATATCGTAATACAACTACAAACTTTCAAAACATAAAAAAATACACGATAGAGATCTACAAGGCCCCGACATTCGGGTCGTCGTAACACATAGAAAAAATTTTCCGATTTTTTAAATCTTCAAATCCGAGCCTCTAGATGTTATGGATCTGACATCTAGCAACCCAGATCATCTTTATACATCACTAACAACATATTAAAACACATAATCATAACATCTAACGATGGATCAAAGGTCAGATTTTAAAATTAGGGTTCTACCTTTCTTAAGCTATGCTTGATTCTGGCCTCTTGATTTGGTAATTGAAATTGTGGGGCTATTGTTTGTGGGACTGATATACATATATATTTCGTGGGTTTTAGTGAGAGAGGGTAATGGAATAGAGTTGTGCAAAAAAATGAGCTAACCATTGATATTTCTCTCTCCTGATCTATTTATACAACTTGTATGCTATGTATTCGCTTTTGCAATCGGGCTTATCTGCACGAGATTTGTCACATGGGGTGGTTGGATTTGGTCACCAACTCACCTAAGGTCAAAACCTATGTTTTTAGCTTTAATAATGCAAGGGGTATTTTGGTCTTTTGCTTTTATTTTTTAATGGCAATCTTAGAACTTTGTCAAACCCTTAGGGTTTAGGGTTTGGGTTTGGGTTTAGGGCTTGAACCATTTTAGGTTTAAAATAATTTCTAGAATTTACAATTTAGGGTTTGCACAAAAAAATAATAAATAAATAAATTTTAGTTTCTAAAAATTTGAAATTAGGGTTTCTTAATTATGATAAATTTTCTAATTACACTTTCATACATGAACATTAGTGTATTAATTATTTAATAATTAGGGTTACTTGCTAATTAATTATTGTGGTTACTAATTACTTAAAATAAAATTTTAAGTTTAAATATTTACTAATTATAGTTAAGCTTGCTAAAATTAATAATTAGGGTTTACAATTAGCAATTAAGTTTTATAATTACTAATTAGGGTTACCTAATATAGAAATTAGGATTTCAAAATATTAATTTAGGGTTTTTACTTAAGAAATTAAGGTTTCTAATTTCACGATTAGGGTTTCCAACAATTAGGGTTTTTCCTAATTAATGTTAATGTCAATAATGTCAGTCGTTAATCACATTATCATGATTACATAACGACTTAACAAATTCTTAGAGTCGTAGATGGCCTTCGAATTAGGGTTTTAAATCAATTAAGGTTTATAATTTAAATATTAAGGTTTCAAAAAAAACATTAGGATTTCTAAATATTAATTAGGGTTTCTCTAATTAATATTAAATTCTATAATACATACACCACATATCACAATTATATACAAATCTTGAATTTCCTTTTAATTTCAAAATAGGGTTAAAACAAATTAATATTAGGGTTTAAATCATAATACATTAAAACTGCTCCACACATTAACATTATACACATACAAGACACATCTATAACAATCAAAAAATAATAACATAATATTATTATTCTCATTCAATTCCTCGATAAAAATACAAAATTAGGGTTCGATTTCATATCCATTTATCTTTCATATTTAATATTATTAATTAAGTTAAAATAATTAACTTAATTAATCTAGCCTAAATTCATATAATAAAATATATAATTATTATAATAATTCTAAAAATCAATTCATATACTATTTAAATAATATATAATTATATTTTCATGGAAAATAAATAATAAAAACATTTCTACTATAAAATTAATTATTATAAGAATATACTTTGTAATAATCAATAATTCTAAAATAAAATTATTTATAAATATTCATGTAATAAATATATTTTTATTTATTACATAATTACATATACATTATTATCTTGTACAAATCCTCATCTTTAAAATAAAAAAAATTATATGCAAAATTTATGATTTAATTTTATAGAAAATATATGGTTGTTACATTCACCTCCCTTATAAAGATTTCGTCCCCTAATCACCGCTTTTAAAACCTATACATACCAGGTACATAGCATACATAATCATCATAAGTAGATCTCGATCAAAATTAATCGAATCGATCTTTAACTATTCAAAGATAAAGCTTATCTATTCTGCTATACTTGAGAATTGATTTCTAATAGAACTCAATTTCCTCTTTCAAAATAATTTATAAAATAATTTACTATATATAAGAAAATAATATATAAGAAATAAAATTGGTTTGGGTAATACCGAGAGTTGCATCCCTACGCTACGCTAGCTTTGAATCTAAGACATGTTGAAGACGCTTGCATGTTGATTTCATTGGTTTTGATTGTTGATGTTGGTTCTGCATGTACGCTAATGTTCTCGCCCCTTTCTTTGTTTTTCCTTTATTCCTTGCTTCCTCCCTTCTCCTTCTTGAACAATACTCCACCTTATACTCCATTGATTCACACTTAAAACACACAGACTTGTCCTTTATCTCATTTCCTTTTTATCGTATAGGTGACAAAACTATTTGCCCCTTTAGTTTCATTTTCGTCTTGGCAACATTATCATAAATTATTCTTATTAACTTACATTCTAAACCTTATCGTATACGCTTAACATATAACACAAAACTTTCTATTCGAATAATCATGTACTCAAAATAATAAAATTTTGAAAATTTGGTTTTCTGCATTAACTAGTACTCATAAATTAACTACTATCTTTATACCAACTTATTTCATTAATCCCATATAAATTCATACTCATATCACTTTACATACCATAAAGACATATTTCTTTAATCATCCCAGATCCTTTGTGACTCAAAAGTCGGAATCACGCCACAACTTATACAAAATTTGAAAAATATTACCTTATACTAACATACCTATCATATACTTAATATAGAATCATACCTATTCAAGTAATACTAGTACTACTTATTTCTTATGCCTCCACTAAGGATCAATTGCTTAGAAATCATATCATTCCCATTATCCTCAATAATCCATTCATACCTAACTACACCTAGTTCGTCCAACTTACCATACATTATGAGTTTAAGAACTCACATTGACCACATATTCTTTAACTCTATTCTATTCTTTAACTAAATTAAACTATCGCTTCGTGGTCCAAGATTATATTTTTCAAAACAACCACCTCATTGAGGTAGCTTTCAATATGAGCCTCTATTTCAAATATCGGCTTTGATATTGGCTCTGTTATGGTCATTAAATCTTTCCTTACGATATGAGGTTATCCTAATCCTTTCTATCGACATATACACACTTAACTTATCCCGATCATCAACTAATATATACATACAACAAATAATAGTTTTATACAAGTTATATTTTATTTGATTTGACGATGAAATTATTCAATTCATCTCCTTTTAAAACTCTATTTGAAAGTTATTTGAATTTTCAACGCTTCCCTCTGCTCCAAGGTTATAGCCTAAGGTCTAACCCACCTAAGGTTTTTAACCCTAAGCTCGATACCAACTTGTAAAGACCCCAAAACTCTGGTACTTGAAACCCGAACTCGATTTTCACGATACCATTTCTATGAGCGAATAATACTAATAATAATAACAATAATATAAAAATCAAACTTATCTTACATTTATCGTAGTCTAATCCTAATTACGTAACCTTTACTATAATTCTTTACATGATATATAATACATATCATTGTCTATATATTGTCTAACTATTACAAAAAAATAACATTAAACATGTTCTGTTTGCTTTCCTTTTCACTTGTTCTTGTCTAAACCTTCGAGTTATTCATGCCTAGCTGAAAACATTTAAATTTAAGCAAGGGTGAGCATTTGGGTGCCCATCAAGTAACAACAATTAGAAATATAATTAGCTGAAAGAAATAAATGTTTTCTTTGTACATCACTTCTACAATCTAATTTATAGTTGTGAAGTAAATCGAACCGATAATAACAACATAACAATTCTATCCCAAATTTTTGAAACTACGATTGACTATATATATAGGTATTAGTCGACGATTATGAACAATGTTTTAGTTTTTAAGCTAAGGTTTAGCGTAACTTCATCTCGCAACCGTCATAACTTACTAGGCGTTGGGTTGTTCTTCACATGGGCCCTGTATTGATCAATATTACATTGCAAGAATGTTAGGATTGTTCACTCTGTCCGCTTTGGGTGCATAAAAGTTTTCCGTGATCGGGATGTTCATACTTTAGTCCGAATCCTAACCAAAACAATTTGATTGGATGCAAAAGGTTTTTATCATATTCAACGATATTTTCGAATTACGTGTCTAATGGGGTCAAGTAGCTTGGACTTATATATATATATATATATATATATATATATATATATATATATATATATATATATATATCAACATGTGATTAAATACAATGATTATCTAAGTGGGGACACTTGATAACCATATATAGAAATTAATGAACATAATATATATATATATATATATATATATATATATATATATATTCTATCATATACTAACATGTTGATAAACAATGATCTGGATATAGAATATATCACAATAGGTTAATAATATAGCATAATAATAATATAATTCGAAACTTCTTACACATATCCATCAGATAAAAGGAAATGCAAAGGTAAGATATTTTACCGATGCTACTACTTACAGCTCAGAATTTAGTTCTATCTTTATATAACACCTATCAAGAATAAGATCATTTGATCGATTAGAATAACATACTATAACACATAGACTTGCTTATTGCAACAAAGACATAACTAATCACATTGTACATATATGTTTCACAACCATCAATCACAAATAAATACATCTCTAATCAAATTATCTAAGTCCGATCAATTTCAAAACATGCTTGATTATCGACGCGGCTTTATCAGTAATTATCGAGTCTAAGACTCTATCCTCGTAGTTCAATATCTATAAGTATCACGTATATTATTTTTAAATGACTTATAATACTTTTTAAACATTTATTATAATTTATCATAAATTTTCAAACATCGAAATCTTTATTAAATGATTTAAATATTAAATAATTCTATTATCATTAATATTTAATTAATATTAAACTATTAATGAAACCTTTAATATTAAAATGTTAAAGTTATTTATAATAACTCAAAATACTTTTAAAGTATTAATATTACATCCTTAAATGATTTTTAAAATAATTAAAATCATTTTTTAAATAATTATCATTAATATTAAAGTATTAATGCATTATTTATCAAAATATCAAAATAATTCTAATATCATTAATAGTAAATAATTAATGAAATTTACTTTTTAAATATTGAAAGTTATATTTTATAACTTAAAATATTTTAAAACTATTTATTTTCATTTAAAATGATTTTTCTAATATTAAAATCATTATTAAACTAATTTATTTAATATAATTATTAAATAAATCTAATATCATTAATATTAAAATATCAATATTTTTTAATGAAAAAATATCAAAAGTTATATTTTATAACTTAAATAATCTTTTTTAAATCATTTTTCTATAATTTTTAAATTATTAATTCATTTAATAAATTTATTTAATAACTTAATTATCATTAATATTAATTAATTAATGAAATTCATCATAAAATATTAAAAGTTATCAAAAATAACTTAAATTATTTTCTTATACCATAATATAATTTTAAATGATTTTTCATGTATTAAAATCATTTTTTTAAATAATTTATTTACTATTATAATTAAATAAATTAAATATTTTTTTATTCCAAAAATATTTAATATTTATGAAATATATTCAAAATAATTAAATTATAATTTTTTAATTTTAAAATAATTTTTAAGAATTTATTTAGTATTTTTCATAATTAAAAACTATTTATTACTAATTATTTAATAAAAATATTTATTTTGTAAATTAACTGTCGCTAAAGACCACCTATAACAACACAACCGTCGCTGTAGGTGTTCTTCGCGTTCTTGGTAAAACCCAGAAAACTCATGTCAGAAAACGAGGGGATGAGTTTGACTAATATCACAGATCGGATCAATGCGTTTATGGGAAATATAATGATTGGAAGTTGTAGTACTAATGCAACCCTATACGATTCAACAACCAACATGTCCAAAAAACAAAACAATAAGTAGATATAATCAATCAAAGAGGTCGTTGAATTGTTCTTCATTTTGGGTTACCCAAAATGAAGAACAATCAATGAACCTACTTTGGGCTTCCACAACTTTCTGCTCATGTAATCTTTGTGTGAAATAATGAGTGCAGTGTGTAGCTAGAATGCAATAGAGTAGAGCTATTACAAAAAATAGAAATAACATCAACAGAATCAACAGTTAAGAGCCGATCAACCATTGTCAGAAATCATGTTCTTGATTTTCTGGAAATCCCAGAAAACCAATTGCGTGATCATCTAAGCTGGTTTGACCATCCATAGTGTTCAATATGTTGATGATTTCAAGGATATAAAAGTCTTAACTAGAAGTCCATATACCACACCACAACATTGCTACAACAAAAGACATAAAGCCGTAAACACCAGAGAGATCTGGATGCCTTGAAATATGTTGTCGACGGTTTCAGGGCCGCTTCAAGGTTACCTAGAATTTTGTAAGTCATGGTCGGTCAACGCAGTTTGACCTTCCATGACTTGCGATTTACATATGATCTAAGCCTCATTTCATGCCCAGTGAAAAAGAACACATATCAGAATACAACTACAAACTTTCAAAACACAAAAATAAAACATAGATAGAGATCTACAAGGCCTGACATTTGGTTGTCAGAACACATAGAAAAATTTTCCAAATTTTTTTAAATCTTCAAATTCGAGCCTCTAGATGTTATGGATTAAACATCTAGCAACCCAGATCATCTTTATACATCACTAACAACATATTAAAACACATAATCATAACATCTAACGGTGGATCAAAGGTCAGATTTTAAAATTAGGGTTCTACCCATCTTAAGCTATGCTTGATTCTGGCCTCTTGATCTGTTAATGGAAATCGTGGGGCTTGTTTGTGGGACTGATATACATATATATTTCGTGGGTTTTAGTGAGAGAGGGTCATGGAAGAGAGTTGTGTAAAAAATGAGCTAACAAATGATATTTCTCTCTCCTAGATCTATTTATACAACTTATATGCTATGTATTTAATCGGCAATTGGAACTTGATTGCTTTAGATTTGTCACATGGGGTGGTTGGATTTGGTCACCAACTCACCTAAGGTCAAAAACCTATGTTTTTAGCTTTAATAATACAAGGGTATTTTGGTCTTTTCACTTTTATTTTTAATGGCAATCTTATAAACTTGTCAAACCCTTAGGGTTTAGGGTTCGGGTTAGGGTTTAGGGTTTGAACCATTTTAGGATTTAAAAATAATTTCTAGAATTTCCAATTTAGGGTTTGCACAAATAAATAAATAAATAAATTTTAGTTTCTAAAAATTTGAAATTAGGGTTTCCTAATTATGATAAATTTTCTAATTACACTCTACATGAACATTAGTGTATTAATTATTTAATAATTAGGGTTACCCCAATCGATTAGGGTTACTAATTACTTAAAATAAAATTTTAAGTTTAAATATTTACTAATTATAGTTAAGCTAGCTAAAATTAATAATTAGGGTTTACAATTAGCAATTAAGTTTTATAATTACTAATTAGGGTTACCTAATATAGAAATTAGAATTTCAAAATATTAATTTAGGGTTTTACTTAAGAAATTAGGGTTTCTAATTTCACGATTGTGGGTTTCCAACAATTGTGGTTTTTCCTAATTAATGTTAATATCAATAATGGCTTACGTAATTAATCATTATTATCATGATTACATAACGACTTAACAAATTCTTAGAGTCGTAGATGACATTCTTAATTAGGGTTTATATCAATTAGGGTTTATAATTTAAATATTAGGGTTTCAAAAAAAACATTAGGATTTCTAAATATTAATTAGGGTTTCTCTAATTAATATTAAATTCTATAATACACCACATATATCATATAACATGTATATACAAATCTTTAAATTTCCTTTAATTTCAAAATAGGGTTAAACAAATTAATATTAGGGTTTAATCATAATATTATACATTAAAATTGCTCCCATACATTAACATCACACACATACAAAGACATATTTATAACACTCGACAAATAATAATATAATATTATTATTCTTTCATTCATTGATAAAAATCCAAAATTAGGGTTTGGATTTCATATCCGATTTATCTTTCATATTTAACATTATTAATTAAGTTAAAATAATTAACTTAATTAATCTAGCCTAAATTCATATAATAAAATAAATAATTATTATAATAATTCTAAAAATCATTTCATATATTATTTAAATAATATATAATTATATTTTCATGGAAAATAAATAATAAAAAATTTCTATTATAAAATTAATTATTATAAGAATATACTTTATAATAATCAATAATTCTAAAATAAAATTATTTGTAAATATTCATGTAATAAATATATTTTATTTATTACATAATTACATATACACATTATCTTGTACAAATCCTCATCTTTAAAATAAAAAAAAATTATAATGTAAAATTTATGATTTAATTTTATAGAAAATATCTGGTTGTTACATAAATGTAACATACTTGTATTGACAATTTCAATCACGTAACAATGCATATCATAAAAACACCGGTGTTCAAATTGTGGCTCAAGGCCTCATAATGCTTACGCCACATTGCATAAATATCGCACATTGTTTACACACGCATGTAACTTCTCAAGTACAACATCCGAGAAGTTTAAGAAACTAGCATTCATTAGAATATGAATGAAGTTAGAAAACTTGCCTTACGCCTACCATTACGCCTTATGCTTTGATCGCTTCATTCAATTCCTATATAACACATAAGAAGAAAACATAAACACCAATTAGTCATATATTGAACTTACGCATTGGTTTACTTATCTTTATTTCTTAGGGTTCGCGTTCTTGCAATATAAGTTTACGCGACTAACTTCCTTTACCAATTTACAGATTTATGACATACGAAGATGTCTTACTCAAAACGTTCATCATCTTGGATGATTTGCATTCTTATCTGACTCACATTCGGCTTTCATTAATCTTATTACCGTTCATTACGGCTTTCTTGATAATTCAAATCTTATTAATACTTTCGTTATCCTTTACATGAACCCCATGTTCATTAATCATTCTTGGTGTCGAAGCCATACCGATAGTTGTATGCTAAGACCGATCGTTCATCGCAACAACGTTACGTTCAGAACGTCTATACGTTTCACACTTATCTCTCATTATCATGATATAACATCGAAATGTTATTCATTACCCTCGCTACTCAACGCCTAAGGAATCACAACCATAGCAATTCCTCATGTTCGCTCATCCCGACTACCGTCCCCTCGGACATCTACATAACTCCCGATTTATATTCTTTGTTATTTAATCTCGCTTAATCTTTACGTTCAACCTTTAATAAAGGTTTAAGTCATTTGCTTAAGTGTTATTTTAGGTGAACTATATGTTCATATTTATTTCTTGCACATCCCCTAGTAATTGAGCATTTAAAATCTCATTTCGGCATTGCCTCACACCCAAGGCCTACTGCCGTCGTGCTCCTTCCTTTCTCTCTGACTGTCATGCACGACCTACTTTCTCTCTCTCTCTTCCTTTGGTCAGCCATGGCCCTAAGTCCTTTGTTATCTCTCATGCACGGCCACCACTCCGTAAGATTACGGCCGAGGCTTCGCCTCTACCGCACCACTTCCCACGATCTATCCTAAGCAGCTATGCTACCAGACAAAACCCTAGAAATTTTTCTAACTGTTAAATAAATTCTTTGAGACGCTCATTCCCGATCTCATAACTCCTTCGTTATAACTCGGAAAGAGGTCGTTCCAAAGCCATTCTCTTCCTTATCTTATGTACTTTAATACCCATCGAGCAGAAATTCATTCTAAATCCACTAGCGTGCCATTCGATTGGCTTGATTTTCACCCTTTGTTCATTTTACGCTTTTAACGCTCTTCGTTTGTTCGTTCGTAATTCGGTCATCCGATCTCAGAACTCGTTCGCTCTTGAGTCCACGACTCACATTTTCTATGTTCTCTTACTTTCTTATGAAACCCTACCCATTCGGGTTCATTTACTAACTTTCTAATTCTCGTTCGTCTTTTACGAAATTTTGCCATAACTTCGTTATAGCTAAGTTTTAATCCGTTCTTCATGAACGTTTCTACCGTTCCTAACCAAGCAATACACATGTAACTTATACGCGATGGTTTTAAACTTGTCCATCAATAACAATTATCCTATGATGGTTTTAAATTTGTCCATCAACAACGTTCCTCGTGTTCTTCGCGTGTTCTTCGTTTTAATCGATATTTTGGATTATGATTTCACTTTTTATTGGAATTTGATGTTATAGAACATCATTCCTTACTTAATTCACCTACTTATTCATATAATCAACTCGGATCGTTCAAATTCTCTACGAATCTTATACTTCCTTAAAAAATTTATAAACTAAATTTCTAAGTTTTTATTTCTTCTTTTCTCATGATTTCAACCATATGAAATCATTTCTAACATCATCTTCTCTCTATTCTCATTAAGCTATGTTTTAAACATATTAAACTTAAAGAAAATATTATAAGAAACAAGGGTTCGGATTACCGCTCTTCTTCTTATTTTTCTCCCGCTAGACAAAGCCAGCGATTTGCAAGCTTTTCTATTTCACGAACACTTTCGATCCGATCATTCATGCTCATGTTCTTCTTTCTCCCTCTTCATCCTAACCCTCTCTCTATCTCTAAGGTGTAGGATTTTCAAAATCCAATTTAAATGAATTAAGCTTACTATTTATAGAAAATCAAGGCTAAGGGCATTTTAGTCATTTTGCCCCTACCTCCTTACTATTCTCACCTCCTCCAAGACTTAACCACCAAGTTTGCTTGGCCACCACCCTTACTTGGTGGCCAAGTGGCCAGTCCCTCTTGCCCACGGGTCACCCCATGGGTTGCCACATCGGTTTTACCCATCCGCTTTACCCACCTGGCTCGATCCATGCGGCTTTTTTTCTTGGTTCGGGCCTTAACCCTAATTTTATTGGGCCTATCTTGGGCTTGATTTCACAAAAGCGTTGGGCTTGACATAATCCAAGTCCAATTAGATTCTACAAAGTCCATGAACTCAAAGTCTATTAAGACTAATCGTATTCTACGCATCTCATTCTCGTATTCTCGTATTTTCTTCATATATAGTTCGTACGATATTTGTATTATAAGTCGTACTAATCTTCGTTTTATACTCGTATAATAACTAGTATCATACTCGTATCTCTCACGCATAATAACCCTAATTATTATACGTGATCATTAAATTCTCAGAACTAACTTTTCCTAACCCTTAGGTTTTGAGTCCGTAGGCAAAAACTTCGTTTTTGCCATAACTGAAATATTATTGAATATTCCATCACGTCTCAACATTTTACGTAATCAATAACTTCTCGGAATTTCAAAATAAATCTCCGAGCAGAAACGGATGAATAGTGCCTATTCCGTCTTTTTCCCCGAAAAATATTTTGTTCCCGGAAAAATCTTATTTTCGTCTTGAAAATTCTTATTTTCTCAATCTAGTTTGTAGCCAGAATACTCCCGACTTATAATCATCATAGGTTCTAGAACGATTAATAAACACATAGCACATAATAGTATTAATAAAAATTAGTTTTATTAATAATTAATTCTTTAAACCTAAATTCTGGACGATCCGAATTTCCGGGTCGTCACAATAATGAAGAGAGAATGACGCTGATGTTTTTAAGAGGTTTGAAGCCGGAGATACGTCAACATCTTATTTCTCATAAACTGTGTTTGTATTCAGATGTTGTAAATAAGGCTCATTTAATAGAGCGCGATAACGAGTCAACACAACAAAAAGAGAGCAAATTGACAAAATGATAATACCAATGAGAGCAACCATCAAGCGGTGGACAACAAGCGTGGAGGGAATCAACAAAGCGAAGTTGTAACCACTTTGTGGTAATCGAGGCCAAATCAATAAGAATGGACATTTCAAGAAGAGGAGATTCAACAATGATGGAAAGATGTCAGCACTAGCACCCGTTGTTAAGGAAGGAGAACGACCACCTATCATATGCTTCAAATGCGGAGGGAAGGGGCACATCAGTCCAAACCGCGTGATGCCGTCCAAAGCATGTTATAATTATGGAAGAGAAGGTCACTTAGCCCGATTTTGTTGCTCACAGAAGACAAGTTCAGCTAGGGATGGAGGCACCAAAGGTCATTCCCGTAAAAGTCAAAGCCCTGGTCTGAGGAGATCGTTTGTTGTGACCTCCCGTAAAGCAAGGAACCCGAATGAGGCCATCACGGGTAGCTTATCATAAACTCTAGCTAAGTCTATACTTTATTTGATACCCAGGTTCTACCCATTCTTTTATTTCTCCTACTTGCGCTTCAACGATTAAATTTGACTGGAGAAATTAGACTTTGACTTATCTCGTGGAAACTCCATTGGGAGAAACCTTCATTACATCCACTATTTATAAGTCTTGTTTTGGTTCAAATCGGTACCCTCATATTACTTCCGTCGATCTTATTTCATTGAAAATACTTGCATTTGACGTGAATCTGTGGGATTGATTGGTTAACTACTTATCGTGCAAAAATTGATTATTTTCGTAAGGTTGTTAGCTTTCATATTCCTAATCAACTTATTATGCTTAATTCTAGCGACCAAACCATTAAAATCAATCACGGTCCATGTCACGGATCTAAACAAAAATACGCCGGTTTTGAATGATATTTCTATTGTTAATAAATTCCCTGACGTATTCCACGAAGAACTTTTCTCGCTCTACCCCAGTAGCGTGAAATTTAATTTTGTATCGACCTTGAACCCTAAGACAAAACCCATTTCCAAAGCCCCCATATCGAATGGCTCTTATTGAACTTCGTGAGTTAAAGACCCAACTCGCAGGAATTGTTAGACATCGGCTTTATTCGTTCTAGTACTTCTCCTTGGGGTGCTCTGCTCTATTAATGAAGAAGAAAGATGGGAGTATGAGACTTTGTATTAATTATCGGGAGTTGAATCATGTCACCATCAAAAATAGGTACCCATTGCCATGTATTGATGACTTGTTTGACCAACCAGTAAGGAGCCAAATTCTTTCATGATCGATCTTCATTCCGGATATCACCAATCAAGATTAGAACCGATGACATTCCAAAGATGGCTTTCAGAACTCGGTATGGGCATTATGAATTCCTAGTCATGTCCTTTGGATTGACTAATTGTAAGACCCCAACTTATTATTAATGAAATTTAATTTTCTCTATTGATTATTTTGAAATAGTAAGGGTTGATTTGATTAATGTGGATAGTTAGGGGTAAAATACGCAAATACTTCAAAATAAGCAAGTGGTTATAAAATATTCATTGTTGTCGGGAATATTCGTTTGGTCGTGGAATATTCGTGACTGTTTGAGAATATTCGTATTTGCTTTGGCCTAGCGATGCATGTAAGGCCCCATAACTGAAAGCGATTGGATGAAGAAACCGATAAAAATAAGTGGTTTAAAAATAACAAATATGGTTATTACAAGTATCATCGTTAAAATACCCTGGTTAAAACACGAAAGCACTCAGTATTGCACCAATTATTGATTCTTACGAAGAAGGCACTACTCAATAATGGTTACGATAATTCTTTCGCTCAAAGATTTTATGAGTTAATAATTGTCGTTGATATTTTATATTACTTGTTATTACAATAATTGTCATTACACAAGATTTTTTCATTATCGGCTAAATAATTCATATTATCCGAGTAATATTATTAGATAACATTATTGGCAATGTCTAGAAAGTTACGCTCAAGGAGAGGTTTGGTCACCTAATTGCGCCGCTACACTAAGAAGAAATTCTTATCGAAAGCCCCTTTTCTGTGAACCTACTGGTTGTCAATATTGTGATTCTGTAATATTTTTGTGAATAATTAATTATTGATTCATATGATGAGGAAAATATTGATTTTATGTGGATATAGATGGAGAAAAATTTTAATGTGACAATTGTTGAAAATTGAAATTTTATCTTTTTCTCGATAAAATAATTATTTAAATATATTATTATATTTTAATAATATAATAATGGTGATATTTTTACAAATCGAATGTGGGATATATGAGTATACGAGGAGGAAGAGTATTTTTGTTGCAATAAATGTTTAAAACATGTTAAACATGATGGTGGACCCCATTTATTGATCGAAATTTGATTATAGCACAGAAAATCGTCTGCTTGTGGATTTCTTTAGGCCATTTCTATTTGGAATTTGGAAAACTTTCTTCTCGCAAAGTTGTAGAGAATTGAATTTCCTATAAAAACACGTGGATTCGAATTTTCTGATGAAAGGGCTATTTATTATGAATTATTGAAGTTCAAGTTTTGAAATAATTAATTTTTGGGAGTTTTAGTTAATTATTTTGAGAAAAACGTTTTTTTTGCAACTAAGTTGGCCTCACATGTGATTCAAATGGGCTGAGATCAGTTGTTTAAGGTGGGCTAAAGAAAATGTGAAAATATATTAATATTATATTCAATTTTCATTTGGTGTTCTAAGCATTTTCCTATAAATAGGGTGCTTAGTTAGAATTGAAAACACACCGTAAACCCAAGTTTCTCTCTATTTCTCTCTCGATATATTGAAAGCGATTCTTGTGAGTATACTTTGAGTATTGTTAGATTCGTAAGTTCCTTCAAAGACTATACCCGTATTCCAAATTAGAAGTACTAATCTTCGAGGTAAGGGATGCTATTTTCTTCAAATGATGTTATTTCTTCAATATCATTATCTTTGAAATATTGGTTGAAACTTTTTATCAAATTTGGAACTTTTTCATGCTCTGGGTTACTATTCATGAGTTACTATTCATGAGTTACTATTCACGAGTTACTATTCATGAAGTTACTATTCACGAGTTACTATTCACGAGTACTATTCATGAAGCGTGAAGATGTTTTTGGGAAATTTCTATCTTTTGAGTGTCTGAGTTACTATTCACATATACTTTACTATTCAATCGACATAAAAAATAAAATTTCTTCTTTTGTCCAAAATATCTATTCTCGGATACTAGCTTTGATTGTATCCATGTTTTGATCATTCTTGAATTTTACACCACTATGATTATTTTTTGAGGTATTTTTGAACATGGATAAAACAAAGTACCTAATCCTTAATCCTTAATCCTTGTCATTTTGTTTCACTAGATTCGCTTTTTAAAATATTTTTCATCATCCTCGATCTTAAATGATGATATTATTGAATATCTTTGGCTTCAGAGTGCAAAAGATGAATGATTTTCAAGAATATCTTTGGTCAGAGTGCAAAGATGAACAGTGTTTAGATGAATACGACCAATCGATGAATATCTTTGGCTCAGAGTGCAAAGATGAATATTTGATTCCGATGTATATTGATTGATGTTACAGGATAAAAGATAGATTTTGAACTTTTAAATTCATACATAGAAGATAGTAGTTTGCATTCTCTACTTAACTCTTCTAATGAATTATTATTTCCGCTGCGAATATTGATTTAAAATTTGTTGTCTATTGTATTCTATTAGATTTTTCCCCGTTGAAGACTAACGGTAATTTGTTGTATATTATCTTAGTCATAATATTCTTTTTATCGGGCTAGTTGAGCTCACCCTTTCCTTTTTGTTCCATTTTTCTTCTCGTGAGGCGAGAATATAGCGAGTACGATTCGGGTATGGAATGAAGGTTCTAGAGAGAGTTGTTTAGTAGTCCTCACCATTTTTGTAAAATAATATATCAATAAATGTGATGAGGATTTATTTAAGTATAGATATTGTCTGAAGATAATATTTGTATTCAAACTCACAGCTTTTTACTGTAATAATAAAGTTGTAGTTGCTTTCGCATCATGTATTGACAACTCGTAATGTGTGATGTATACCTATTTTGGGGCGTCATGGCTTGGTATCAAGCCATAAGTAAAGAGCCCCAGCCTCTCATTGGTGACTTCTGCTTATGGGGATGCACCGGCTTTATTCTCCGTAGGGGACACCGCTTTCTTGGTGGAAAACCGATAGTACCATTGTGAGGTCTTGTGGTTTGAAGCACCATGAGGGTCACAAATTGATATCGAGAGCTTAGGGATATGATCTAGGAGATCTGGGAATAGAACTAGGAGGGGAGAGATTTAGTAAATCCTTCGCTAAGTGTGTCCTACCTAAGCTTATTTGTTTAGTTGGTCAAGATATAAGGATATTATGTGATATATTGATTTCCTTAATTAACCCTTGTTTTTATGACAAGATTTGAGAATGTCGAATGAGAATATTAACAATGGAAATGAGATCATGGAGACGCTGTACTACCAACGAGGAGAACGTGCAAGAGGCCATGTCAATGTTCCTCCCGTGAACAACACCACTAAGCGGATGATGAACGAGGGATGTTTAGAAGCTTTTTGCATTCATGCAAAATCGACGAGGGAGACTCGTGTTCAAAATACAGGGAGAAATGATAGCAATTCACGGGTTGTCACAAAGCAAGCATTCAAAGAGTTGGGACCACCGAGATTTAAGGGAAAGCCAGATCCGATCATGGCGGAAACATAGGTCAAACAAATTACCAAGATATTCGATGTCTTGGGATGCACGGAGAACGAAGGTTCCATTCGCCACCTTTTATGTTCCGTGGGCGGCGGCGACATTACTAGTGGGAGTCTTTGAAGCGCACTCCATCCAACCAAGACTCAAAGATGTCTTGGGAAACATTTGAAACTATTTAATGACAAATACTTTCCGAAAGTGTTCGCTATATGAAGGAAGTGGAGTTCATCGATTAGAGCAAAACAACATGATTCGGTGTCTCAAAGACGAGGCAAAGTTTGCGAGTTATCCGTGTTTGCACCTCATTTGGTGGAGAATGAGGAACGATGACGCGGATGTTTCTTAGAGGTTTGAAACCCGGCATACGCCAAGATCTCATTTCTCATAAACTTTCTCTATATTCGGATGTTGTAAATGTGGCTTAATTATTAGAGCGAGATAACGAGTACCTACCAACTGAGGGACCATAACCGTGGATCGTATTAGAGATAGCGGTCAATGTAATAATGATAACCAAATGGAGAAAGAAACAGATCGACAAAATGGTAACCACTCCGGTGGTAATCATGCCATGAAAATAGAAGAAGCGAGTCGGGAGGAGATTTTAAAAAGAGGAGATTTAACAATGACCATGTGAAGACGAGCAAAGTCTTGTGAAAGAATCGGTTCTAAGGGAGGAGAACGACCACCGGCCATATGCTATAAATGCGGGAAAGAGGACATATCGACCCAAACCGCCCACAACAGTTCAAGGTATGCTATAATTGTGGAAAGGAAGGACATATCGCTTCGAGATTATGCGGTAGAAAACCTAGTTCAATGGGGACGGTGACTCAAAAGACCGTCCCGAAAAAGTAAAAGTCAACGATTCTGGAAAGGCGTTTGTTGTGGTCGTCATAATGCGAGGAACCCAAACGAGGTGATCACGTAAGCTATTTATAAATTCTTGCCAAGTTTATACCTTACTTGATCTGGGTGCATACCCATTCATTTATCTCTCCTGCGTGTGCTCAACGTTTAAACTTGACTCCGGAGAAATTAGACTTTGACCTATCTCGTGGAAACTTCGTTAGGAGAAACTTTCATCACATCCACTCGCTTATAAATCTTGTTTGATTCAAGTTGGCACCATTACCTTACACTGACCTTATCTCTTTAAAGATACTTGCTTTTGATGTGATTTTAGGGATTGATTGGTTAACTACTCATCATGCCAAAATCGATTGTTTTCGTAAGGTTGTTAGTTTTCATATTCCTAACCAACTTCGTTGTGCCAATTCAAGCAACTAAACCATTAAAATCAATCACCGCCATATCTAATCATAAAGCTATTCGCTTATTGAAAAACTCGGATGTCAAGCTTTCTTAGCCCATGTTATGGATTTGAATAAAGACACGCCAAATTTGAATAATATTCTGTT
This sequence comes from Panax quinquefolius, assembly GCA_020205615.1. NCBI lineage: Eukaryota > Viridiplantae > Streptophyta > Magnoliopsida > Apiales > Araliaceae > Panax > Panax quinquefolius. The sequence goes on along the minus strand of CM035160.1, from coordinate 125,281,475 downwards.
GTTATTGACTTTCCGACGTATTTCTAATAATAACTTCCGGTCTACCCCGTAACGTGAAGTTGAATTCTTTATTGATCTTGAACCTGGTACAAAGCCCATTTCTAAAACCCCATATCGAATGGCTCTATTGAACTTCGTGGAGTTAAAGGTCCAACTCACAGAATTGTTGGACATCGGTTTCATCTCGCCCCTAGTACATCTCCTTGGGGTGCTCCCTGCTTTTATTCAGAAAGAAGAAAAGCGGAGTATGCGACTTTAGATTGACTATCGGAATTGAACCATGTCACCATCAAGAATAGGTATCCTCACCTCGTATTGATGACTTGTTTGACCAAATTACAAGGGGCACAATTCTTTTCAAAAATCGATCTTCGCTCGGATATCATCAAATGAAGATTAGAATCGAAGATATTCCAAGGCGCCTTCTTAACTCGGTATGGGCATTATGAATTCTTAGTCATGTCTTTCGGATCGACTAATGCTCCTGCGACTTTCATGGATATGATGAACGCGAGTATTCAAGGAATATTTGGATCGGTTTGTTGTTGTTTTATTGATGACATCCTTATATATTCAAAAAGTCGTGAAGATCATGAGCACCATTTGAAGTCGGTACTCGAGGCTTCGTGAAAACAAACTATATGCCAAATTGAAGAAATGCGAGTTCGGCTTGAGGAAGTAGCATTCCTTGAGGCACGCGGTGTCGAAACATGGAGTATCTGCTGATCCCATGAAGATTGAAGCAATATAAAGTTGGAGCAACCGAAGCCCATGATCAAGTACGTAGCTTTTTGGGCTTAGCCGTTATTATCGGAGATTCGTGGAAGGGTTTTCTCGAATCGCTACTCCATTAACTCTCGCCTAACTCGTAAGGATACAAAATTTGTTTGGAGCGAAGAATCGAGAAGAGTTTTCAAGAGCTTAAGAGTAGACTTATTTCTAAGACTGTTCTAACAATACCATCCGGTTCGGATGGATTTGTTATCTACAAATGATGCTTCAGTGCAAAGGGTTAGGATGTGTTCTCATGCAACGTGGGAAAGTCATAGCTTTATGCCTCGCGACAACTTAAAGAGTATGTAGAGGAATTATCCTACTCATGATCTAGAGTTAGCGTGATAATCGTCAAGCTTAAAGATATGGAGGCACTATCTATATGGGGAGAAAGTGGAGATATATTCGGACCATAAAAGCCTTAAATATTTCTTCACTCAAAAAGAACACAACATCGCGGCGGACGTTGCTGGCTCGAGCTATTGAAAGACTACGACCACACTATTCAATACCATCCTCGAAAAGCGAACGTGGTAGGCGACGCGTTGAGTAGAAGATCATATGCGAGAACGAGTGCGATGATGTCAAGTATCGCGATGAGCCAACTTTAATAGAAAAAGTTAAGGTTGCTCAAGCCATCTTGAGCGGATGATGCGTATGAAGAAGAAAGTACAAGAAGGAGCTATTTTAAGCGAGAATTGATGAAGAAGGAATACTTCGAGTCCACTCTAGACTTTGTGTTCCTAACTACTTTCGATTTGAAGTAATAAGATTATAATGGAGGCACACAATACACCATTTGCAATCCATCCGGAAGTACTAAAATGTATCGTGATCTTCTACATACATTTTGGTGGAACAATATGAAGAGAAAGATTGCAAAGTTTATCTCATGTGTTTAACTTGCCAACGGTAAAGTAGGAGCATCTAGTACCTAAGGGTCCGCTGCAACCACTTGAGATTCAAAAATGAAGTGGGAACACATTACCATGGATTTCACATTCTGGGTCTTCCTACGGTTTCTCGTAGGCATCAATGCTATTTGGGTTATTGTTGATAGATTAACCAGTTCCGCTCATTTCTTACCGACACGGAGACTTATTCACTTGAACGTCGTAAGCAGTATGTGACGTGAATGAGATTGTGAGGTCGTACGGGCATGCCAAGATCCATAGTTTCGATCGTGACCCAAGATTCACTTCAAGATTTTGGGTTAGCTTGCAAAAAGCTATGGGCACAGATTTACTGAATCGGCTTCGCAGATACCATCCTCAAACAGACGGACAATCGAAAGGACTATTCAAACTCTTGAAGATTTATTAAGACTCGTGTCCTGAACTTCAAGGGCGCTTGGGATAAGTATTTACCATCAGTGGAATTCTCCTATAACAACAGATTATCGTGCAAGTATAGGTGTAGCTCCATTTGAAGCATTATATGGATGAAAGTGTCGCTTCTCAAAGATGTTGGGACGAGGTGGGTGAAGCAACACTTGTTGGGACCCGAAGTTGGTACGTATGACTACTAAAAGATCCAAATGATTCGACAATGTATACAAACAAAGACAAGATCGACAAAAAGAGTTATACGGATCTTCATCGAAAGGACGTGGAATTTAGTGTGGGGATCATGTATTATTGCGAGTTGCTCCATGGAAGGGAGTTACAAGATTTGGGAAGAGAGGAAAGCTCAATCCACGATTTATCGGTCCATTTCAAATTCTCGACCGAGTAGGAAATGTAGCCTATAGACTCAATGTTACCTCCGAGTATGTCTCGTGTTCATAATGTGTTTCACATATCCGCATTTCCGTAAATATGTGAAAGACCCGAACCACGTTATAGAGTTAGAACCCATCGAGATAATACCAAGACTTAACGTGTGAGGAGGTACTGCCAAGATTTTGGATAGGAAGGAGCATGTCCCACGCAAGAAAGGTCATACCACAAGTTAAAGTTTTGTGGAGAATCATGCCATAGAAGAAATGACACAGGGAATTGGAAACGGAAATGAAAGCGAGGTATCCTAACCTTTTGAAACACCAGTATCGCGTCGCCAATTTCGAGGACTCTAAATTTCATAAGGAGGGAGGTTGTAAGACCCAACTTATTATTAATGAAATTTAATTTTCTCTATTGATTATTTTGAAATAGTAAGGGTTGATTTCATTAATGTGGATAGTTAGGGGGTAAAATACGCAAATACTTCAAAATAAGCAAGTGGTTATAAAATATTCATTGTTGTCTTGGGAATATTCGTTTAGTCGTGGAATATTCGATCGCTTCTGAATATTCGAATATTAAATGCTGCCGTAGCGACCATGTGTGGGGCCCCATAACTTGAAAGCGATTGATGAAGAAAACGACAAATATAAGTGGTTTAAAAATAACTAGTGGTTGTTCACCGTTAATATTGTTAAAATACCCTGGTTAAAAACACAAAGAAAGATTACCAGATTGCACCAATTATTGATTCTTACGTAAAAGGCACTTACTAAATAATGGTTACGTGAATTACCGTTCAAGATTTTATTGAGTTAATAATTGTTTGCATTGATATTTTATATTCTTTGTTGTTTCAATAATTGTCATTACACGTATTTTTCATTATCGAAGCAATAATTCATATTATCTGAATAATATTATTAGATAACATTATTGGCAATGTCTAGAAAGTTACGCTCAAGGAGAGGTTTGGTCACCTAATTGCGCCACAAGAAGAAGAAATTCTTATTGAAAGCCCCCTCTTCTTGAGGAACCTTCTGGTTGTCAATATTGTGATTCTCGTAATATTATTTGTGAATAATTAATTATTGATTCATATGATGAGGAAAATATTGATTTTATGTGGATATAGATGGAGAAAAATTTTAATGTGACAATTGTTGAAAATTGAAATTTTATCTTTTTCCGATAAAATAATTCATTTAAATATATTATTATATTTTAATAATATAATAATGGTGATATTTTTACAACGAATGTGGGATATATGAGTATACGAGGAGGAAGAGTATTTTTGTTATGATAAATGTTTAAAACATGTTAAACATGATGGTGGACCCCATTTATTGATCGAAATTTGATTATAGCAGTAAAATCGCCTGCTTGTGATTTCGGCCAATTTCTATTTGAATTTGGAAAACTTTCTTCTCGCAAAAGTTGTAGAGAATTGAATTTCCTATAAAATTCGCGTGATTCAAATTTTACGGTGAAAGGCTATTTATTATGAATTATTGAAGTTCAAGTTCAAATAATTAATTTTTGGGAGTTTTAGTTAATTATTTTGAGAAAACGCTTTTTGCAACTAAGTTGGCCTCACATGTGATTCAAATGGGCTGAGATCAGTTGTTTAAGGTGGGCTAAAGAAAATGTGAAAAATATATTAATATTATATTCAATTTTTCGCTTTGGTGTTCTAAGCATTTTCCTATAAATAGGGTGCTTAGGTTAGAATTAAAACACACCGTAAACTGAAGTTTCTCTCTATTTCTCTCTCGATATATTGAGCGTATTCTTGTGAGTATACTTTGAGTATTGTTAG